>OU342746.1:328325190-328487318 GCA_910589775.1 Avena eriantha
TGAGATCATGTTAATTGCTAACACCGGAAGAGTATCTTGATAACATCAAACGTCACACCGTAACAGGGTGACCATAAAGGTGGGTTCAGTGCTATGAAGGTGTTATGTTGAGGCTCATGGATCAAGAGTGGAATTTGTCAATCCTGATGACGGATAGATATACTCTGGGCCCTCTCGGTGATATCACATTAAGATAGCTTGCAAGCAAGTGATGTGATAACTAGAATGTTATATCACGGGAACAAGAAAAGAGTGCATGTCGGTAACGAGATCAAACTAGGTATTTGGATACCGATGATCGAATCTCGGACATGTATTATATCATGAGACAAAGGGATTAAATTGCTGACGTTAAAGGTTCTCACGATAACAGAAGTCATCGTTCAATGTGAGGGAGTCAGTATGGATCTCCAGGTCCCGCTTCTGATTATTGATCTGAGAAGAGTCTCAATCATGTCTGCATTATTCGCGAACCGTAGGGTGACAGACTAAAGGGTTTCCGGACACTATTTAGGAGCACATATGTTCCAGACAAAAGGTTTGCAAAGCGCAGGAAATGTTTCGATAGAAACAGGAATTGTTTCGATAGAAACCGGAATTGTTTCGGGTGAAATTGCAGAAAGTGGTTCTGCATGTAATATTGAAATGTTGCAAGGGGTTTTATGTGAATGTTTGTTAATTAAAGTAATTAACAAAATTCTGAATAAAATAAATAAAAGAGTTTTATTAAATGAGAGAGCATTAAATTTGGAGAAATTTAATGCATTTAAAGTGGAGACTTTAAAAGGGAATGTGAAGAGGCATTTTAATGTGGAGGGGTTACCACCACATGAATGGGGGAGGTGAGGGGTCACCCCCCCATGCGCCGGCCATGGAGAGAGGGGGCACCCCCTTCCTCCTATAAAAGGCCACCCATTCCCTCCTTCATCCACACACCTCCATGTGAAGGATCTCTCTCCCCCTCTAGATATTCCCCCATGGTCTCAGATTAGCGAGATACACGTTCCCGGTGGCCTTGCGTCTGGAAGGAGTTGCTGCTTCCGCTGATTCGCTGGAGCGAGGAGGTGGAGGTTGTCCGGTGGCTTGAACGTGTGTGCGAGGATGGATGCGCTGCTGATTTGCGGTGCTCGGACTTCCACACGATCTTGAGATCGGCAAGCGTACGACTACATCAACCACGAGTTCCTACTCGTTAACAATACTCGTTGTCTTCGAGGGTAAGTTCTCCATGGATGTATGTCCACCCGTTGCTCTGTATCTAGTAGATAGATCTTGGCGTATAGTTCTCATCGTAGGAAATTTTTTGTTTTCTATGCTGCGGACCCAACAGTGGTATCAGAGCCTGATCTATGCGTAGGTGCTTTGCATGGGTAGTACACATATGTTTATATGTGGGCTATGATGATCATGTTATTGCATCTTCTATGTACTTTGGATATTGGTGGCATAGTAGGATGAAGCGACCCGGACCAACCTTACATGTCATCGTACATGAGACCGGTTCCACGACTGACATGCAACTTGTTTTGCATAAGTGGCTGGCGGGTGTTTGTCTCTCCTACTATAGTCAATATCTGATTTACAACGAGTTGCTAATAACTTGGTTATCCTTGTTGTGGTTCATGTTCGTAGGTAAGACCGATTCTATCTCTGAAAGCCCTAAGCCACGTAAAACTTGCAATTGATAAATTAGAGGCGTCTAGTTTAGATCGTTGCTGGGCTAGTGACTTGATATGGTATTGTTGTAAGTAGATGTATGATAGATACTCTTACAACTCACTTAACGTGTAAGTTCCATAGATATTGGCCTTACAGACAAAGGAATGATAGAGATCATACCACGATGCAAATGATAGAGATCAAATGCATGGACCATATCACCTCACTTCACACATTAGACGTTAGCATCTTATATTGCTAGTTTGGCGCTTTTGGTAGCATTATAAGATGATCCCTCATTTAGATATCAAGATAAAATGTGTTCTTCCTTAAGTATGCACCGTTTTGTGGATCGTGTTTTGAGGCATCACGTGATGATCGGGTGTTCTCGACTCTACGCTTTCATACAACGGGTGTAAGACAGTTTTACACATGCGAATACTAAGGTTATTACTTGACGAGCCTAGCATGTATAGACATGGCCTCGGAACACGGACCGAAAGGTTAAGCATGAGTCATATAGTTGATATGATGCCTATATAGATACTCGCCTTTGAAGCTACACCGACTCACGTGATGATCGGACTTGGTGTAGTGGATTTGGTTCATGTCATCACCAAAAGGACACGAGGGATGTCGTTTTTGAGTGGGAGTTCATTAGTAATTTGAATTAGTTGAACTCAATCTATCATAAACTTAGTCTAAATATATTTATAAATTCTGTTGTAGATGGCACCACCTGCTTTTAATTTCAATGTGTTCATGGAGAAAGAGAAGCTTGCTGCGAATGGTAGCAACTTCACCAACTGGGCTATGAATTTGAGGATTCTCCTCACTGCTGCACAAAAGCAATATGTGCTAGAGGCGCCGCTAGGCCCCCCACCAGCTCCTGATGCCCCTGACAAGGAAAGGAGCGTCTATATAACTCGTCAGGAGGACCACAACTTAGTTCATTGCGGCATACTGTATGGGCTAGAAACAGAACTTCGAAAACGTTTCGAAAATGGCAATGCCTTTGATACCATGGGAAATTGAAAATGATTTTCGATACCCATGCTGGCGTAGAGAGTTATAATGCTTCTGAAAAGTTCTTTAGCTACATGATGGAAGAGAACATCTCCGTTAGTGAGCACGTACTCAAAATGTCTGGGTACGCCGATAAGCTTGTGTCCTTGGGAATAACGATTCCCATTGACTCAGGCATACATCGTGTTCTCCAATCTCTGCCACCTAGCTACAAGAGCTTCGTGATGAACTATAATATGCAGGGCATGAAGAAGTCTCTTCCCGAGCTTCTGTCAATGCTTAAGACTGTAGAAGTGGAGATTAGGAAAGAACATCAAGTGTTGATGATCAATAAGACCACCGGTTTCAAGAAGGACAAGAAAGGCAAGCAGAAGGGAAAGAAGGGTGGCAAATCTGTTGTCGCGCCTGAAAAGAAACCCCGAGCTGGCCCTAAGTCTGACACCGAGTGCTACTATTGCAAAGGGACTAGCCATTGGAAGCGCAACTGCCCCAAGTATTTGGCGGACAAAAAGGCCGGCAAGGCAAACAAAGGTATATGTGATATACATGTTATTGATGTGTACTTGACTAGTACTCGCAGTAGCACCTGGGTATTTGATACGGGATCGATTGCTAATATATGTAACTTGGTTCAGGGGCTGCGGAACAAGCGACAACTAGCAAGGGATGAGGTCACGATGCGGGTCGGCAATGGATCAAGAGTTGATGTGATTGCCGTCAGAACGCTGCCTCTCCATATGCCGTCGGGATTAGTTATAACCCTGAATAATTGTTATTTGGTGTCTGCACTGAGCATGAACATTGTATCCGGATCATGTTTGATGCAAAGTGGTTATTCGTTTAAATCTGAAAACAATGGTTGTTCGATTTATATGAATAATATCTTTTATGGTCATGCACCTATGTTGAATGGTTTATTTCTATTGGATCTCGATAGTAGTATTACGCATATTCATAATATTGATGCTAAAAGGATTAAACTTGATAATGATATATCTACATATATGTGGCATTGCCGTCTAGGTCATATTAGCGTTAAACGCATGAAGAAACTCCATTCTGATGGACTTTTGGAATCACTTGATTTTGAATCATTTGATACATGTGAGCCATGCCTTATGGGCAAGATGACTAGAACGTTGTTTTCCGGTTCAACGGAACGGGCGACAGATTTATTGGAAATCATACATACTGATGTGTGTGGACCAATGAGTGTGTCGGCGTGAGGTGGATACCGTTATTTTGTTACTTTCACGGATGATTTGAGTAGATATGGGTATATCTATTTGATGAAACACAAGTCTGAAACTTTTGAAAAGTTCAAGGAATTTCAGAATGAAGTGGAAAATCATCGTAATAGAAAGATCAAATTTCTACGGTCTGACCGTGGAGGAGAGTATCTAAGTTACGAGTTTAGCACACACATGAAAGAGTGTGAAATAGTTTCACAACTCACGCTTGCCGGAACACCACAACGTAATGGTGTGTTAGAACGTCGTAATCATAGTTTATTGGATATGGTTCGATCTATGATTTCTCTGACTGACTTGCCACTATCATTTTGGGGTTATGCACTGGAAACCGCTACATTCACTTTAAATAGGGCACCATCTAAATCCGTTGAAAAGACACCGTATGAATTATGGTTTGGAAACAAACCTAAGCTGTCATTTCTTAAAGTTTGGGGATGTGATGTTTATGTGAAGAAACTTCAACCGGATAAACTCGAACCCAAAGCGGAAAAATGTGTCTTCATAGGATACCCTAAGGAAACGATTGGGTATACCTTCTATCACAGATCCGAGGGCAAGGTCTTTGTTGCCAAGAATGGATCCTTTCTTGAGAAGGAGTTTCTCGCGAAATGTGTGAGTAGTCGGAAGGTAGAACTCGAAGAGGTTATTGAACCTTCTCTTCATGAAATGGCGAGTAGCGCAGCACCGGAAGTTGTTTCGGAGTTGACTTCACCTAATGAAGAGAGAGCTGATGATATTGATCATGAAACTCCGAAAGAAGACACTACCGAACCTCGCAGGTCAAGCAGGACACGTGCAGCTCCTGAACTGTACGGCAATCCTGTTATGAATTTCATGATTGATGAAATAGATGACCCTGCGACGTATGAAGAAGCGATGATGAGCCCTGATTCCAACAAATGGCTAGAAGCCATGAAATCCAAGATGGAATCCATGTACGAAAACCAGGTTTGGACCTTGGTGGACTTACCTCACGATCAAAAGGCCGTTGAGAATAAATGGATTTTCAAAAGAAAAACTGATGTTGATGGTAATGTAACCATCTATAAGGCTCGACCTGTCGCAAAGGGGTTTCGACAAATTCAAGGAGTTGACTACGATGAGACATTCTCTCCCGTAGTGATGCTTAAGTCGGTTAGGATTATGTTAGCAATTGCTGCATATTTCGATTATGAAATATGGCAGATGGATGTCAAAACTGTGTTCCTCAATGGTAATATTGAAGAAGAGTTGTATATGATACAACCAAAGGGTTTTGTCGATCCTAAGGATGCTAATAAGGTGTGCAAACTTCAGTGATCCATCTATGGACTGAAGCAAGCATCCCGGAGTTGGAATCTCCGCTTTGATGAGGTGATTAAAGAGTTTGGATTTGTCCAAACTTATGGAGAGGCTTGTATTTACAAGAAAGTGAGTGGGAGCAATGTGGCATTTCTGATATTATATGTGGATGACATATTATTTATTGGAAATGATATAGATCTTTTAAACAGTGTTAAAAGTTATCTAAACAGCAAATTTTCGATGAAGGGCCTTGGTGAAGCTTCATATATATTAGGCATTAAAATCTATAGAGATAGATCAAGACGCCTAATTGGGCTATCGCAGAGTACATACCTTGATAAGATATTAAAGAAGTTTAATATGGACGAAAGTAAGAAGGGGTTCTTACCTATGTTGCAAGGCAAGACATTGAGTAAGACTCAAAGTCCGGCTAGGGCGGAAGAAAGAGAGATGATGGATAAGACCCCCTATGCCTCGGCCATAGGCTCTATTATGTATGCCATGCTATGTACAAGACCGGATGTGGCACATGCTATTAGTTTGACTAGTAGGTACCAATCTGATCCAGGTTCGGAACACTTGATAGCGGTAAAGAACATCCTCAAGTACTTAAGAAGAACTAAGGATATGTTTCTTATATACGGAGGTGAAGAAGAGCTAGTCGCTAAGTGTTATGTCGATACTAGCTTTGACACCGATCCGGATCACTCTAAGTCTCAATCCGGATACGTATTTCTCTTGAACGGAGCAGCAGTTAGTTGGAGGAGTTCCAAACAACCTGTGGTCGCTGGATCAACAACGGAGGCGGAATATGTTGCTGCTTTAGAAGCGGCGCAGGAGGCAGTTTGGATGAAAGTGTTCATTACAGAACTGGGTGTGGTTCCCAGTGCGTTGGACCCGATGGTGATCTATTGTGACAACAATGGAGCCATAGCCAACGCAAAGGAACCAAGGTCTCACAAGAATTCCAAACATATTAAGCGCCGGTTTCACTCCATCCGCGAGCAAGTCAAGGATGGAGATATAAAGATTTGTAAAGTGCACATGGACCTAAATGTAGCAGATCCGTTGACTAAAGTACTCCCTAGGGCAAAACATGATCAACACCAGAACTCCATGGGTGTTAGATTTATCACTATGTGAACTAGATTATTGTCTCTAGTGCAAGTGGGAGACTGAAGGAAATATGCCCTGAGAGGCAATAATAAAGTTGTTATTTATATTCCTTGTATATGATAGATGTTTATTTTGCATGCTATAATTGTATTGATAGGAAACATCAATACATGTGTGTTTAATAAACAAAAAGGGTTCCTAGTTATGCCTCTCTTATAGACTAGTTTGTTGATTAACAAGATGATCAAAGTTTCCTAATCATGGACATTGGATGTTGTTAATAACAAGGTCACAGCATTTGTGAAATGGTGTGATCAACATTCATCCGAAGTATAGCATTACGATCAAGTCATTATGTTTATATTGCTATAACATCATACAAAGTAGTCTTAGTCCTTAGACCATGAGATCATGTTAATTGCTAACACCGGAAGAGTATCTTGATAACATCAAACGTCACACCGTAACAGGGTGACCATAAAGGTGGGTTCAGTGATATGAAGGTGTTATGTTGAGGCTCATGGATCAAGAGTGGAATTTGTCAATCCTGATGACGGATAGATATACTCTGGGCCCTCTCGGTGATATCACATTAAGATAGCTTGCAAGCAAGTGATGTCATCACTAGAATGTTATATCACGGGAACGAGAAAAGAGTGCATGTCGGTAACGAGATCAAACTAGGTATTTGGATACCGATGATCGAATCTCGGACATGTATTATATCATGAGACAAAGGGATTAAATTGCTGACGTTAAAGGTTCTCACGATCATAGAAGTCATCGTTGAATGTGCAGGAGTCAGTATGGATCTCCAGGTCCCGCTTCTGATTATTGATCTGAGAAGAGTCTCAATCATGTCTGCATTATTCGCGAACCGTAGGGTGACACACTTAAGGGTTTCCGGACACCATTTAGGAGCACATATGTTCCAGACAAAAGGTTTGCAAAGCGCAGGAAATGTTTCGATAGAAACAGGAATTGTTTCGATAGAAACCGGAATTGTTTCGGGTGAAATTGCAGAAAGTGGTTATGCATGTAATATTGAAATGTTGCAAGGGGTTTTATATGAATGTTTGTTAATTAAAGTAATTAACAAAATTCTGAATAAAATAAATAAAAGAGTTTTATTAAATGAGAGAGCATTAAATTTGGAGAAATTTAATGCATTTAAAGTGGAGACTTTAAAAGGGAATGTGAAGAGGCATTTTAATGTGGAGGGGTTACCACCACATGAATGGGGGAGGTGAGGGGTCACCCCCCATGCGCCGGCCATGGAGAGAGGGGGCACCCCCTTCCTCCTATAAAAGGCCACCCATTCCCTCCTTCATCCACACACCTCCTCGTGAAGGATCTCTCTCCCCCTCTAGATATTCCCCCATGGTCTCGGATTAGCGAGATACACGTTCCCGGTGGCCTTGCGTCTGGAAGGAGTTGCTGCTTCCGCTGATTCGCTGGAGCGAGGAGGTGGAGGTTGTCCGGTGGCTTGAACGTGTGTGCGAGGACGGATGCGCTGCTGATTTGCGGTGCTCGGACTTCCACACGATCTTGAGATCGGCAAGCGTACGACTACATCAACCACGAGTTCCTACTCGTTAACAATACTCGTTGTCTTCGAGGGTAAGTTCTCCATGGATGTATGTCCACCCGTTGCTCTGTATCTAGTAGATAGATCTTGGCGTATAGTTCTCATCGTAGGAAAATTTTTGTTTTCTATGCTGCGGACCCAACAGTAAAACCATGTTGGTTCACAAGGTGCGGCAGTATCATACCCGGTTTCACCGGAACGGGGAGTTTCCCCCTTATATAAGTCCAGAACCTTTCCTTTTAGGTTACAGCGAATGCATGCGAAGGGGGACACATTCATGCAACCCGGGGACTAGGTTTTGCATGTTTCAACACAACACCACACCTCCATGCATGTGCAAGGGCCACATGCAAGTTCTTGAGGGTTTCCTACGCCCCGGAGCGCGGTTTGCCGCGGAACCCTGATCTGTGGGCCTCGGATCGTCTACCCCCCTAGACGTTCCTCTGACAGGGGTAGCCCGGCGTAGATCTCTCTTGTTTTGTGTTTGTTTAGGTCATATGATGATGTAAAACCATGTTGGTTCACAAGGTGCGGCAGTATCCTACCCGGTTTCACCGGAACGGGGAGTTTCCCCCTTATATAAGTCCAGAACCTTTCCTTTTAGGTTACAGCGCATGCATGCGAAGGGGGACACATTCATGCAACCCAAGGACTAGGTTTTTCATGTTTCAACACAACACCACACCTCCATGCATGTGCAAGGGCCACATGCAAGTTCTTGAGGGTTTCCTACGCCCCGGAGCGCGGTTTGCCGCGGAACCCTCATCTGTGGGCCTCGGATCGTCTACCCCCCTAGATGTTCCTCTGACAGGGGTAGCCCGGCGTAGCTCTCTCTTGTTTTGTGTTCGTTTAGGTCATATGATGATGTAAAACCATGTTGGTTCACAAGGTGCGGCAGTATCCTACCCGGTATCACCGGAACGGGGAGTTTCCCCCTTATATAAGTCCAGAACCTTCCCTTTTAGGTTACAGCGCATGCATGCGAAGGGGGACACATTCATGCAACCCGGGGACTAGGTTTTGAATGTTTCAACACAACACCACACCTCCATGCATGTGCAAGGGCCACATGCAAGTTCTTGAGGGTTTCCTACGACCCGGAGCACGGTTTGCCATGGAACCCTGATCTGTGGGCCTCGGATCGTCTACCCCCCTAGACGTTCCTCTGACAGGGGTAGCCCGGCGTAGCTCTCTATTGTTTTGTGTTTGTTTAGGTCATATGATGATGTAAAACCATGTTGGTTCACAGGGTGCGGCAGTATCCTACCCGGTTTCACCGGAACGGGGAGTTTCCCCCTTATATAAGTCCAGAACCTTCCCTTTTAGGTTACAGCGCATGCATGCGAAGGGGGGACACATTCATGCAACCCGGGGACTAGGTTTTGCATGTTTCAACACAACACCACACCTCCATGCATGTGCAAGGGCCACATGCAAGTTCTTGAGGGTTTCCTACGACCCGGAGCGCGGTTTGCCGCGGAACCCTGATCTGTGGGCCTCGGATCGTCTACCCCCTAGTGATAAGGATTGGATCTCTGAACAACTTCACTAAAAGTGTGATATATAAATTTCACACACATGTGATAATAACACTTACAAACATGCAAATTTATCAAGGTGTGAGAAGATTCGACATTTCATGTGGGCGTGGAGACTATTATTTGGAGGCTACGAATCCGTCGATTTGATAAAATAGAACCTAAATAATTGATACTAATAAATAAATACAAATATAAAATAAATTTATAATTGGGTGGAAAAAATAAATAAAAATGTACGGCGGTACGCCAACGGTGACGCTCGGCGTATGAATAAAAAAAATGTACGACGGTACGCCGACGGTCACCCTCGGTGTATTGATGGCGCCGTTAGGGATCCGTCCCAGCCAGGCCGGCAAGTGCCACGCGGACACCCCGTATGCCGAAGGCCTTCGTACGCCGAGGGCCACCGTCGGTGTATCGGTGGCTACGCCGACGGCGAGGCTACGCCGAGGGCTCGGAAGCGGGGCTGGCCTGGCCCGGTGCTACGCCGAAGGCCCTGACAATTGGCCGTCGGCGTATGGGCCGGCCGTCGGCGCACCGCGCCGTTCCTGTAGTGGTTCATGCGGGCGTCCATATGTGGGGAACGTTTTTCTACTGTTGAGATTGAAAGACCGAGGTTTTGCTGCTCCTTTTTTTTAGTCACTACAAAAATCATCATGACAAAGTTGTACTACTATGAAAGAGGCTGGCCATATGGGGCATGCATCTTAATTAGGCGGAAAGCAGCACAAGATTGAAGGAGCGGCCGGCAGCCAGGGAATTAGTACTAGCCAATTAGCTAGAAATATCGATCCTTTTGTGCAAACAATGTGTAGATCCAGGAACCTTTTGCTAGCACAAGTTAATAATGGAGCAAGAGATTATCCACAGAGATGCTCCGCGTGCAAGACAGAGCTGTCCATATATATGTACCTGATTTATGTATTTACTATTTACACATAGTTAAGTATGTGTCCTGGATGCCAAAATCAATAAGGTATATATGCCTCTCTGGCCTCTCCCATGTAGACACATCAACACGACATGGAGCAAAACCAAATTTTGAGAGTTAGCACTATCCACTTTCTCGGACCTAGGCCACATACCGATAGCTAAATGCACACCTGGTCTGCTAGCTATGGGCGGATATCGTGAGTTAAGTGGCAGACTGGCAGTACGTACGGATTAGGTTTGTTTATGTCCTCTTAAACTCCTACTATTTGCTTACGGGTACGGAGAGATAAAATATCTGAAAAGTTAGTTAGTGAGTCGAGCGTACCTTGAGCATTTGAATAAAGTTCGTTGTGGCCAAATACTCCTCCCTATCTTGAGAAGGAAAAGAGTGGTTTTGTACGAACTAGTACTTGTCTATGTCCACACGCACCTGCAGGCCAACTATGATCAAACCCACTAGTTTTCCTTTGGATCAATTCTCCAATATTAATTTCTGGATTGTTCAACTGTCATGGCACGATTGACTATAGTATATGTGGGCACTAGTACTACTTGATCTACATAGAATTAGATTGGTTATTATAGTGCACAAGTAGTCATCCCATGCACCTGGACACCATGCTTATAACCAATTGAAGTTACCCTTCAATTTAAAAGGATCGAGCCAGTGGTTCGCATAATTGGCCCATCCGTCCTAACCTCACTTATGGCCTTCTTCCCTACGGCTCGCAAACCGGACAAATTAAGGAACTCTCATGGCAGTCAAACTATTAGAGTGGCGGTCTATGTAAGTAATTTATCTAGGACAATATAGAGAAACTTGTGAGGCGATCAGACTTAATGATATGGAATTGGAGCGAATGGAATGCTACCAAAACCCTAAGATGGTATGGGAAACTCCAACAATGATGTCGACCATGGTTGATCTATTGCCTCTCTTGCTGGGTAGCCAACTAGGCTTGCCGGCGCGCAAGGCCCTGTGTTATCTGAGTTTATATAATGATTTCATCCAAAAAATGGTATCTTAAGCATGTTTGCTTAGACTTCTAGAAGTTCCTAGGTACACAATTCATGCCTGCGACAAAACATTGAAGCATCCACCTGCACCACCATTGGCAATGATAAGATGCCAAACTTTTGATGACTGACATGTATAGAGATGGATCACAATTGAAAAGGTCAAAGTTTTCCATCATTTCCGTAAGAAAGGCAAATCCGCCCAAGGCGCTATGCGGTGCATTTTATAGGATCAAATTCTCCTAATTTCATGGACTGATATAAGTTTGATGTCTTCTACGATACTCCATTTTCTTGTCTATCTTGCGGTTCATAACATGTTACAGACTTTAGATCGCCCTATTCGTTCGTATGCAATTGCCCAATCACCTTGCCAACTTTGGAAGAACACCTGAGAAACCGTCAACACAAGCTTAATTTCAAATGTTGATACTCCGGACAAATTTGGGCGGCATGCCACGGTTTTTTTTTCTTCCGCGGCCTCCCTATGGGACATGGGTCTTGCTCATTTGCTGATTCAATACTAGGAAATCTAGAAGTGTTCACCTTACCCATGTTATTATTCTAGAAAACGGAGGAGGTGGAAGGGGTGTTGTTTTGGCCAGAGCAAAGCATCCAAAGGAGAATTGCAACCTGGTATTTTCACCCATGTTTTTTCCAGGCTTTTGCTTTTTGCGGCCCTAGCCACTCTATGGTTGCTCGGTCTATATTGATATAAGAGATAAGGCCTCATGTTAGTTCCAATACAAAATCAAACATTGGTAGGGTAATAATGCCATCATAGAATTTATCACGAGAAATACTTTTATGGTAAAAAAGGTATTTAGATATCAATTTTTTTGTAGATAACAAATGATCAAAGCTGCATTTTGTCAAATTGTGCCTAATTAGCTAGGTTCACTCCACGTATACATGGTATATATATACACACTACAATAAAAATAGGCTTTCATCGAATATGAATATGATTATTGTCCCGAGTACATACTGATCACCCTCTGGCATGGTCAGAAGAGCAACAAAGACACACGATTTTGTCGATGACCTACGTTTGATTTTCTAAGTCATGCGCATGTATTCTTATATGTGTTAATATAAAAGCCAAATGTTTGATACATATGTGTTAATATAAAAGGCGGCTGTTTTTCTCAATTTAGAAAATGACCAGGTCTCATGTTTGTTATAATAAGAATTTTACGTTACTAAGATCAAGGTGTATGGCTATATCAGTGAAGATTTTGTGGCGTGTCAAAATTCTCTAACTTTGACGTGAAGTACATTAGAAAAACATAAGTACTATTGGTCAGGTGATATATAATGCCATCGTAGAACTTATCATGAGAATGGTAGCATAAGGTCGATGCCATTTGTTTCTGTAAAAACTAACAACCAAAGTTGCACATTGTTAAATTTTGCCTATCAACTAGGTTTACTCCCTGTAGAGACTTGCATGGTATTGCACACTAGGAAAAATAGACTTAAATAATATAACTATTGTCCCGATTACCTATCGAACAATCGATCACCTTAGAGTGACAAAGACGCGCCATCTTGTCGACGTACGTTCGATTTTCTGAGGCACGCGCACGTATACATAAATCAGCACTTGCGGGAAAACGACGAGCTATGTTGGATGGCTACGTCCAAGGAGGCAGACGGGATAGCGAGCAGAACGCATATTAGAACTACCCATGTCATCTTTTTAATCAGAAACTGCCCGATCTAGACTCCTCATCGTCATCAGGATCCATAAGATCGACAGGATGTACATATATCCATCCATCAGCTCCTCGGCCCTTGGAGCTGAAAAAGAATATACCAAGGAGAGATACGCAGACGCATACGATATAGTATTGTTGGTTTGTGACAGGGAAAAATACAATATAATGAACACGTATGCATAGTACACATCGACCGTTTTATAGTCACAAAAAGAAACTACACATCGATCGCATTCAGAAGCCGAGGAGTACGTACGGCATCGACTTACATTAATCTCTCTCTCTCTCTCTCTCTCTCTCTGAGTTTATCTTTGCAGTGTTGAGGGGACACACACTCTGCCTAGAATAGTTGTTTAGCAGTAATTATGTAGGTAGGCTTCTATATGTAGCAAGTTAACTCGAGCTGCTGCTACTGATAGAGTGCCACACTACGTTAAGCTAGAGTGGCAGTGCTCTGCAAGATCTGAACTGCTTCAACTGTACGTAAATAAATAGCTTTAGAGACCACTTAATTACTTATATAATTAATGGGGACCTGAGCTTAGCTAGGTGTACTAGTACTGGATCGCAATGAACGGCGACGTCCCTGCTGCCTCTCCGGCGTGCAGCAGCACGTACGCTGGGAGGAATGAATCACGTGCGCATGTGACCGGCCGACCGGCCGGCTGGCTGGCCCTGGCTGCTAGCTAAGCTCCTTCCAAAGTGTCACTAAAACTCTATTTCCTCCGTTAAAAATTGTACTCCCTCCGGGTTCGAGGTGCTCTCTAAACTGATCCGGAGGGAGTACTAGTCGATCTAGTAGGGCCTCACCACTTCCTTACATTTTTTAATTCCTTCAAAGACGTGTGGACTTGGAGTGTATGGTTTGAGCCTAGGTGTGCGTGTGTCCATCAAAATGTTTTCCAATGATTCCCTTGCTAATGTAGCTAACATTGCCAAGGAAACTGAGCTAGAGTTGGCAAACAAGCATTGGCATGCAAAAAAAAAAATTGGCCACCATCCAAACGATCGACCAATTTTACGGACATGGCCAAAAATTAAGTAAGGTGACCTATTTGGTGTATGATGCCGATCACCCTATGAAAAAATTGACCATGCCAAATGTCCTCACACTTGTTTGGTTTGTTGCCAACTTTTTCGCTGCCTATGAAACGCTCCCTGCCTTCAAAGACTATAGAAAAAAATTATCCAACCAGGGGTGGTGGATTCCTGCGCCAAATAATTGGCAAACCAATTTTCGTAGGGTTGTTGCAAACACGATCCAGATGTGAATACACTTAGGCCCTATGTCCTCGAGAAGCGGAGAAGACTACATTCTATTTGGGTCTCTTGCTTCCAAGATTCTAAAAAACTGCAAGAGTCGGGAAAGCAATCATATAAATGCATGTTCAAAAACAGAGATTTGAAAAGCACACGAAAATTCTGACATGAGTTGTATGAATACAAACACATGAATCCAACTAGCATATTGTGATTTAGCTTCCATGGTATGCACACCAATTTAGTATATGTTTGTTTTCCTATATTTTTTCTCTTAAATGGAATCCACGGAGACTTTCGTATGCTTTTTTCCTTGTCTCATTCCAATGAATCAAACGATACGACAATAACCAAATTCGTAGGAATTACAATCCTTTTTGTGCCCTTTTAGCTTACAAAAAGTACAAAACATCTAGGAAAAAAACATACATAAATGAATATGGGGTTTCTATATACCCCTTTGTGATGATGACTTTGAACATTTTTTGAAAGGACACCTTTTAATGATTCAGATGGCACAACACGAGATTGTTGCCGGAACAAAGAGAAGTGGAATAGAAAATAGCGAGAAAGAAACACAAAAGGATGCGATGAATCCAGAGGCAGCTCCCCTCCCCCTTTCTCGTGCTACAGTTCTCCGAGGTCTCCCCGTGGGTACCGGGCAGGTCCGAGACCAATCTCACCGGCGTCGTCGATCGAGTGAGGCGGAGGAGAGGCGCTGTGACTTCTTTCGTAGGATTTAGGAGTAGGGTTTGGTCATGTGCCGATAATTGGCTCCGTACCGGGAGGTCGCCGCCGTGTTTTATGGGCCAGATCCGGCAGTTGCTAGTATGCCTCGTCCTCGCCGTCCTTGTGGTGGTGATGGAGATGGGGTACGGTCTCCTAGCGTCTCCTTCAATAAGGCCTCTTCTGGGTGGCGTTTTGGTGGATGGTGGTGGTGCTTCTCCTTGGCCAGCCATGGTGGTGAGGGAGGAGAGGTGCATGCTTGGCCGTCCCAAGTCCCCTTCTGCCAGTTATGACCATGCCTCGTTCGTCCGAGAAAAGGATGTCTGGCCATTCTTGCCAGCTCTTGTCCTAGCTCAACCTAGCAACACACCCTCGATCGCCGATTAAATCTAATCACGTCGGCGACGCCATGGAACCCGGGAGGGGAGCCTGCCTGCGCCAGCAGTGCACGGACGGACGGGCGGGCCGGATGTACGTGGAGACAGAGGCCGGCCGGCCGGCCGGGCTCACGGTCTCCCATGCATGCATGCAGGGGCAGCAGCCAATCCCGGGAGCGAGCGAGCTCCGACCGGCCGCACATGCAGCTGGTCCGGACAGGGAATCAGTTTTCGCACCGTCCGATTGGATCCATCGGCCAGCACGGTTCCCGATAAGTGTTTTTTTTGTTGGTTTCGTGTTGTTGATGGATGGACGCACCATAGGGAGGGCAACAAGTGGCGGTTCAACTGTAATCCATGGGAGGGACATGAGAGGTACTAGAGGGAGTAGGGGAGGCCACAGAGATCTCCTCGGGCGTTTAAATTAGCTGCCACTTGGTGTGGATTTCTATGCGTATTATTGGGACTACTATTCGATCTTGTAGGACCTCACCACTTCCTTACATTTTTTAATTCCTTCAAAGCAGGGCCGTACCTAAGAATTTCGGGGGCCTGTACAAAATTATAAAAACTAGACCCTATTTACACATGGATAAACTGCTATTCTAGAATAGTGCTCCCTCCGTCTAGAAATAACCGAATTGGGTTTGTCTAGATTTAAATGTATCTAGACGCATTTTAATATATAGATACATTTTAATCTAGACAACTCCATGTTAGTTATTTCTGGACGGAGGGAGTATTATTTTTTCCTATAAGTTCCGTACTATATCCTCTAAAAGAAAAAAGTTTTGATGTAATATGTTATTTCAGTATCATGTAAATTGTTTTTATTTTAAACAGGACTCCCTCTCCTGAGAAGGAATTGGCACGTGGATAAAATAAACTTGAAGAAACAATCTACTCATGCTTTCTATTTTATGAAGACATGACCACCAAATGTCGTAGTATTTTTTGTAAGAAATTGGTAATGTAGTAGTAGTACTGGAGACGAATTAAGATGGGGTTTGGGCAAAAAAAAGGTAATTTAGTGGTTTCTTGCTCTTTGATTTGATAGAGGAGTAGAGAGACCTTAATTCTGTCAGGAATTTAATGGTATGGGGAACAATCCAATTAAAGCTGAGAAGTGAGATGGACACGTAGAGAGACGTGGCGTGGTTTGAGGTGTACTTGGCGTTGGGGACATTGGACGGGAGGTAAAGCATATTTTTTCTGGCAAGTACTATAAAAAACGAGTCCCTGGATTAACACTAGCATTAAAGATAAATTGGGTGCCCTAAATTTTCTGAGGCCCTCTGCCATCGCACCTTCTACACATGCGTGCGGTACGGGCCTGCTTCAAAGACGTGTGGACTTGGAGTGTGTGGTTTGAGCCTAGGTGTGCGTGTGTCCATCAAAATGTTTTCCAATGATTCCCTTGCTCATGTAGCTAACATTGACAAGGAAATTGAGCTAGAGTTGGCAAAGAAGTATCGGCATGCAAAATAAAATTGGCCACCATCCAAATGATTGACCAAATTTACGGATATGGCCAAAATTTAAGTAAGGTGCATTGCTAAACCTATCTGTTTGGTGTATGATGCCGATCACCCTATGAAAAATTTGGTCATGCCCAATGTCCTCACACTTGTTTGTTTTGTTGTCAACTTTTTTGTTGCCTATGGAACGCTTCTTGCCTTCAAAGACTGTCGCGAAATTTCATCCAACCCCGGGGGGGGGGGGGGGGGAGGGGGGTTCCTGCGCCAAATAATTGGCAATCCAATTTTGGTAGGGTTGTTGCAGACATGATCCAAATGTGAAAACCCTTAAGCCCTATGTCTCCGAGAAGCAGAGAAAACTACATTCTATTTGGGTCTTCTGCCTCCAAGATTCTAAAAAATGCAAGAGTTGGGAAAGCAATCATATAAATGCATGTGCAAAAATGGAGATTCTAAAAACACATGAAAATTCTGACACGAGTTGTATGAATACAAACACATGGATCCAACTAGTATTGTTCTAGCATATTGTGATTTAGCTTCAATGGTATGCACATGAATCAAAAGCAAGATCTTAGTAAATGTTAGTTTTCCTACATTTTTTATCTTAAATGGCATCCAAGGAGACTTCCGTATGCATTTTCCTTGTCTCATTCGTACGAATCAAACGATACGACAATGACCAAATCCATAGGAATTACAATCCTTTTTGTGCCCTTTTAGCTTACAGTAAGTACAAAAACATCTAGGAAAACAAAATATGCATAAATGTGATATGGGATTTCTATATACCCCTTTGTGATGATGCCTTTGAATATTTTTTGAAAGGATACCTTTTAATGGTTCAGATGGCACAACACGGGATTGTTGTCGGAACAAAGAGAAATGGAGTAGAAAATAGCGAGAAAGAAACACAAATGGGTAACTAAAAATATGTAAATTAATATAAATTGTAATTTCAATGTTTTGGATTTTCTAGGAAATATGAAATCAAGGGGTAATTTCATAGAAATTTTGACAACCTCAGTCTTGCAATCCAAAGAGTAGCTATAGCAGACTAAAACCATAAGAATTCTACTCGTCCAAAGTTCTCACGAAAATCCTTTGTGCTATACAACTGAAGTAAGGAAGGGTATTTTAATTTAATTAGACATTCGTTCAATCTTAATATTTACAGTACAAAGAATAGGTTGACTTTTATCTCTCATCCGCGTGTTTCTCCTATCAATCAGCAAAATTTGCAAGGATGTATAATTCAAACTAAACACAAGATTAATTATTTCAAATTGGTCGATGAGAGTGGGGCATTATTAAAGTAAAACCAGCTCCGCGCATACATTTGGCAAAAACTTGATGCTCCAAGAATAAACGCTCACATATATACGTAGGCAATGACAAAGAAGCAGATACCTTGTCGATTTGATTATTCCTTTATGTTCATTCGTGCCCATTCCTTATTCTAAGGTGTCCACCAAGTTGGAGCTAGTCCACTCAAGGGATCTTGAGATGAAAGGGATCTTTGGACACGATGAAATCCATTGTCTATTTGAACTTGGGTAGGAAATTAAGTAACCAACAATACCGTCCCACCTAATTAATTAGTAACTTCACACAACATATCCAATTAAGTACACACCTCTACCTAAACGTAACTGCATCCATTGCACATGGACTGCTGCAACTAACAAGCGCACGATACGAAGTTCTGCAAAATAAGAACTAAAGAAATGATTTAGATGTAGTAGTAATTAACAAGAGCAACCGGCAGAAGATGTATGGAGCGTCACGAAAATCAAAGAAATCCAAAACACAGAAACAAGAAGAGGACAAACAACTTGTTGCTGGCTTCGCGCGCGGAGGAAGGACAAGAATTAGTGTTGGCTGGCATGGATACATTTACAGATAATAAAACAAGATTCCAGTTATATAAAGATTCCAGATTCTCTTCAACGGGTTTGTGGCGTGGATCCAAATGATGGACCAGCGAATTAAAGAAAAGCTAGGAACCTTGAAGCCCCGAGTTTGGTTTTGTTTGTGTCAGGTGTATAGGTTTGTTTGCAGGCGTGGTTGAACCATAAAAGATTGGCAAAATTCAGTTAGTCTCCTTGTGAAGGATCAAGCAAACTCACTCAAGACTTGAAGAGAGATCTATCATTACAAGAATGCATGAATATAGACTGATGCACATGCTTGCAGGTGCCACTCATCGATCTGTGGCCGATTGAATACATATGCCTCAGGTTCAGAGAGAGAGAGAGAGAGAGAGAGAGGGAGGGATCATGCATGTAATAGAGTAGCCTGTAAGCTTGCATGTTCAGGACTTCTTTAGATCACATGACTACAAATTAAATTCAAGCATATCGAAGACATGGAAATTTGATAGGATTGCAGGTAAAAAAAAACAGAGAAAAACTATGGGAATAGACATTTGGATTTAACACAGTGAAAGTGCTTGATCCTACGCGATTGAGCCTAAAACTGAGGGTACAGCGGATGTCGAAATTCCTATGTGACCGAGGTGTTGAAATAATGCAGTGGTGCTACTCCTTTGATCCAAACGGTTTTCTTAGGAAAAAATAGTAAGTATATTGATTGGATCTCTCCAAAATTTCTTTGAAAAATACTGTACTTGAATTCAAAGGGCCCCCTCGGATACCAGTTGAATGCGTTTTCTTCCAGGGAGTTGTTCTGCATTGATCTGTATAACGGATTAATCTTGCATGTGTATGTACCTGATCCAGATAGAATCTTGTGAGCTCCCTCCAAATCCGGGCAGGCCAAAACGAGGAAAAGATATTCCCGGGTTGGATATATATATATATATATATATATATATATAGTAAAAAGCCGCATGCATTCATGTCCTTGATGGGGTCTATGGAGAAAGAAAAACGTGCGACTTTGCCCGGTTACAACTGTTGTTGATCGAGATGCAGCCTGCCACTCCTGCACAGCGCGCGCCGGGGCATGCAGCGGCAGTGCTGCGACTGGCGGCAGGATCGGACGAGACTAGGGTGCTGCATGCGCGCAGGCAGGGAGCCACACACACACACATCAATGCCTGCACGTGATTCATGGATGATGCAATGCTATCGGCATCGGGTGCGTAAACTAGGACTTCCCTAGTGCCCCTGAAGTCTGAAGAGATCACGGGTTCAGAATTCCCTAATGGAAAATAAATCTCTTTTTTCCCATCAGGGTCTCCGTGACCTAAATCGTTTGCGTACTGTACGTGCCGAAGGTGGACATGACATACGTACATAAATGCGAAAATGCACGTACTCCCTCTGTTTTAAAATATAAAATATTTAGGCTTTATGAAGGAACTGTATCTAGACATCTTTTAGTATGTAGGTTCACTCTAAAACTTGATAAATCTACACACTAAAATAGGTTTTTTCATAAAACTAAAACATCTTATATTGAAACAGAGAGAGTATGTGCATAGTGCATGCATGATACACGTGCGTGCACGGTATTAACCGGAAACATCATGAGCACGTACGTGGGTCTGAGTTACTGACACCGCGCGCGGAGCTAGCATAACATGCATGCGTCAACATGGCTCCAGCAGGCGTCGCACAGCAGATGTAATTAAGGCCACGATCGAGTCACTTTCTCTATGCGTGTGCTCTCTGAAACTCTGCTGCCAGACGCGAGGGGCTGCCTCACGCGACAGTTAACTGACCGACCAAACAAACGAGTGGCAACGAATTAAGACTATCACCATTCGAGCTAGCCGAAGAAGATCCATGCATGCAATTGCAAGCCAAGCACTTGTTGCTTCAGCGTTTGCTGTCTCAGTTACACCCACCTCGAGCAACTCATCTGCTGCGTCATGTGTCTGCTAAGACAGTCCACGGTATGTTTGTAGCCAGCTGTTTGCTTCTCAGACTGACGACGTACGGGGCTAGGAAATCAAATGCATGTCGCGATAAGTAAGTAAGTGTTTTTCTTTTTTTTCCTTTTTGCTATTCTGGGCTGAGAAAGCAAGCCAAGGCTGATTCGGCCCGTAAGCCTGCGCCCATTCAATACCTCTCGGTCGTGATATTGGATATGGGCCACCAGCACCTGTTGGCAGGTATGGGGCACGGGCAAATGTCTTGTTTTGGGCCTTTAGCAGAACTATATTACACAAGTTGGGCACTTTATCTGTATTTTCTTGCCACACCTTTTCTTTTTCGCGAATCAATGGCTTCCGCTAATTACTGTAAAAGAATTTTCCTTCCATTAATTGTTACGAACAAGCACCCAAAAGCAAAAGCACCCAAAAGCAAACCCCAAGCTAACTACACGGTACCACCGACCGACGTGGTAAAATATACGGATAAAGACATGCAGACACCACTTGTCGTGCGATCCAGCCCATTCTCCTCCCATGCCTCTCGTCTGCTCGAGACCTCTCCCAACGCTTCCAAATTGTCGCCCTGCTGCCCCTTTCAACACCGACAGTTCACTGCTGACACATGTCCTCTGAGTTGCCTAGGAGGGGCCAGCAAGCTTCGACCATGTCGACGTTCGTCAGCTCGGGAACACTACTCCCGCCGACCTCACACATTATCCTTGCACGCAAGGTGTTCAACCGTTTCCCTCAGTTTAGATCCATTTCCAATTTCTGCTACCCTCGTCACTGTGCAGTGACTAATTGCTTCATCGTATCATTCATAGGCTATGGATAGCGACGAGTTGGTGATCCAAGCATTTATGGAAGAGGAAGGAGCACTTGACAATACTCCTTTTTTTCCTACAACTACAAGTGACCGAGCTGAAAAATGCTGCTCCTGAATGTGGAGGTTCAAAGTTTGGTAGAAATAAGACCAAGCCAAGGTAGAGGATGTAGGTCCATTCCATGCTATACAACGACTATTTTTCTGAGCAATAAACATACAGAACAAAGGATCTCTGGCGGTGTTTCTAGATGAATAAAGTTATTCATTCGCCTTGTGCATGGTGTTAGGGAGTATGATACCTACTTCCTGATGAAGAAAGATTGCACTGAAATGGTCGGTTTGTCAACAATTCATGCAATGTTGCTATAAGGATGCTTGCATATTGTGCTCCTGGAGATGCAAAAGACGAGTACCTACGCATGTCTTAGTACACAACCACTCAAGCCGTGCACAGATTTTGCAGGGTTGTGGTGGGTGTGTTTGGAGCACACTACTTGAGAGGATTAAAAGAAGACACAATTTGTATCATGGCGCAAAATGAAACTAGAGGATTTTTTGGATGCTTTGAAACATCGATTGCACGCACCGGTTATGGAGAAATTGTCCATTTGCTTAGCAATGTATGTACAAAGTATCATGGAGCATGCCGTGTGGCACTTAAAGTTCTGGCACATCATGGCATGTGGATTTGGCATGGTGGGATCTCAAAATTACATCAACATGTTGTAGTACTCTCCAATATTTGTGGAACTTGTTGAAGGTCATGTTCCATGATGGCTAGTTTTCTTGTATCAACACAAGTTTATTGTAGTAATTGTAGCGAAGAGTATTCTCCCAGTATGTATCGTCCCTTGGAAGCTTTGTAAAATGGAAACCACATAGCCTCGTGGCCATGTTGTTAGCGCATCCACGATCGCACCTAAATAGTAGTTTGGAAATAGCCTACTCCATAAGTTAATATAACAAACAGTAAACAAAGAGAGCGGTTTGTAAACAACGAGTACTATAACCGGAAGTAAAATAGAGCATAAAGTAAACACTAAAGCCTTGAACAAGTGAGAGGGAATGCAATGAGAAATCTAATTTTATGATTCCCAAGCAAAATGGTGTATTGGTGTGACTCTCTAGGTGTTATGATGTTGTTTACTATACGAAGGGCAACCCCCTCACATCCCATTGTCTCCCAACCATGCTGGTGGCATAAGACAACTCAATTGTCCTCCTCCCATTACACACTACCCGCAATGTAAGGTATGTAAGATCATAAAAGATCAGACCAAACACATTGCTTCTACAGACAATCGTGCTCCTACATATATGCATGTCTCAAGAGATATATATCATGTCACTCAGATATCTTCCATGTCGCATCACAATTCTGATGGTGGTGGCATTTGTGGGTGGAGGCAGCGTTGATTCATGCGCTCTGCCTCGGTGGCTCCTTGGTGTCTTCCTCCCCAGTCTTGCTTCAAGGATTTGGTGGATGGAGATGGATCTTGACATAGCGTGGCACCAGGGTTCTGCCCTAGTGATGATCGAGATAGAGGTGACTTGATGGATATAAAAGTGCATGGAGGCTAGGGCTTTCCCCACCTTAAATAGGCTCCTAAAGGTTAGTTCGGTGTTTCTAGAGAGTTCTGCACCGACTATGCCTTCCGCTCCTTCACAAAAGAGGTTCAACTTGATATAACAGAACCGTTGGAGGGTGGTATGGTTTTCGATACGGTTATTCCATTCATTCCATTGGTTGTTAAAGATGCTGACCACTTTTGCATTTTGGATGCCATTTTTTATACGAACTCTGATTGAGGTGTTTTGGGGCTTGATGGAATCGTATGGATGAGAGATAGAAATCATGTCCTTGGATCTTCATTTTGTGCTGATGGAAAAATATGAAATTTTCCACTCTTCATATGGCCAATTCTAGTGCCTTTAACTCCTCCATATTTCATCATTTTGACTTCTTTCACCGAGATTTATTCCATGATTCTCCGCTGAACCTTAAAAACCAAAGCAAAGAAACTAATAAAACTATTAGCTATGCAATGCTCACATGAAAATGAATGGAAACAAATAATCATGTATAATAGGCATAATAATAGCTAGATGGAGTATGAGATGAGCGATTTTATAAACATAAAGTATACTTAAAACTATGTAGATCCATTCATCACTCCAGAGAATTATAGGTTAGGGAGTTTCTAAGGTAGATAGAAGAATGTGATATGATCAAGATCTTGAGAGTGTGATCTCAATAGAAGAATTGAAGATATGGCTCTAAGTTGGTGTCATGATAGCCTCATTACTTGAGCTATGGTTGATTAAGATTTAGAGCATGTAATCAAATGAAGAGTTCTTTATGTACCTAGAGATATTGAGATGGATCATGAGAAGATACAAGGTTGACCAAAACAAAGGGTGGAGAGTGAATTCAAGTTGGTCAACACATGAAGCATAAAGAATGTACCACATGGATCTTGTGGTATGGTAAGGCTTATCAATTATGCATCATTAACTAACCCATTATATATGTGCCTTTGCTTTTTATATATGGGATAGGTATCTTTCCATGGGAATGTTTCAAAAGTGAAGATTTCATATAGCTCATAAGAGGATGACATCGAGTGGTGATCGTCATCAAGGTTGAGATGTGCAAGTTCAATACAAGCATCTCAAGGATATCATATGGCTGAAGCTTATTGTCCATATTGGTAATAATGGACATGTGAAGATGTTCCTTAATGAATTTATCCCATAGTGGTGTATGGGGAGAAAATTATGAGACTTCACGAAGCAACAATGATCAAGTGAGGCATTCCACCTTAAATGAAGCTTGAAGTGTTATCATCAAGATCAAGCGGGATGTGCAAGTCAGCGGTATGGAGTTTCTAGGTTTTCCTTTTACCGATCTCAAGGTGGTTGTTAGATACCGAGTTATAGGATAGATAGCCGCACTATCAAGAGGGGCTTTCAGTTGGGTAACTTGATCACGTCGTCTTAAGGAGCTCAATCCTTTGCATACTTTGTTTCTCCCTATTTTGTTGCTTCTTGGTTTTTATATATGTGAGGTCCTTGATCTTGTTGCTAGCTCTTCAAAAATCCCAAGTTCATCAAAAACAGAATTCGTATTCATCTTCTATTGCATTTTCGAGTTTGGAGGTTTTACTTGTTCTTCTTTAGGGAGGTTTCATACCTCTCCTTTTTTGGTACTTTATCTATTGATATTTATTGGGATTTATAGTCTATACTAGATAGATATTGTTCTTAGCTTTTCAAAAAGCCAAAGTTTGCTATAATCGGAGTTTGGACGCAAAAGTCATCACCGTTTTGGTCTTTGATGTTTTCAGTTAGCGGGCAAACCGGCATCGCCGGACGTGACTCCAACAAAGATTGGCATATGCCGAACTGCTATACAGAGAGCCAAATTGGCATGACGCTGACTCGGTTTGGAGTAGGGACCGGTACCACCGAACTGATCGCTTGGAGTGCACATTTTCAGCCCCAACGGGCAGATTTTCCGTTCC
This sequence comes from Avena eriantha, assembly GCA_910589775.1. Lineage (NCBI taxonomy): Eukaryota > Viridiplantae > Streptophyta > Magnoliopsida > Poales > Poaceae > Avena > Avena eriantha. Next base: position 328,350,364 of record OU342746.1, read on the forward strand.
CTATAAAAGGGGCTTCTTCCCTGGGGTTTTTTAACGTTCTTGATCATGAAATTGATCACCTTTGTTAACCCCTTTGAGCTTTCTTCCTCTCCCTTCCCTCCTATGATTTTTGCATCTTTTTTAGGGCTTTGGAATAGGAGATCTAGATCTACAATCCTCACCAATCAATTCCTACTCTAAGTGAGAGGAACCAATTGGATCTAGATCTTAGAGTCATTTTTTGATTTCCACCTTTGTTCTTCCTCTCTAATTCCTCCCTACCACTTGTTGCTTTGGTAGTATTTGAGAGTGAAGGATTTGAGCACCCCTGGTGTTTTTGCTTTGCATTGTTGCATAAGTGTTGAGCTCCCCATTACAATTTGTTCGAGTGAGATACTGTGAGCTTGTTACTCTTGGAGGGTGAACTCCTAGTTGGCTTGGCGGTTAGTGTCGTGGTGTCCTATTTGTGGAAGATTGTGAAGAGTCCCGGGCTTCCCCTTCGTGGACCCTGTGAAGTGGTTGTGGATCTTGCCATCTCTAAAGTGGAGGAAAAGCTAGCCATAAGAAAATGGCATATTCCTTCATGGGATAGACTCGGAGAAGAAGGTGAGCTTTTGTCGCGTTTGGAAATCCTTCGTGGAATCCCACACCTCTCCAATGTGACGTACCTTCTTATAAGGGAACACGAGAATACATCTTCGTCTTCGCGTGCCTCGGTTATCTCTATACCCGAGCTTAATTTCCTTGTGATAGCCATCGAGCTTGAAGTACTTATATCTTTCTTATCACTTGTGGTATATATCTTATGTTATCTTGCTTAGCTTAAATTATTGTTAGTGCACTTAGTTGAGCCTAGTGTATTTAGGTTTTGTGCTTGTAAAATAAACGTTAGTTAATTCGGCATTCTATCAAACCAAAACCATAACAGTTTTGAAATTTCTTATTCACCCCCTCTAGGTGACATATCTATCCTTTCAGTAAGTGACAATGATTCAAATACAAATCTACTATGCAATCACCATGCTATACTCCCATGTAATTAGATGGACATAATCGCCGCGAGGCTATTCCCCAACCTGCAGCCCGTGAGGACCTCTAACTCATAATAAGATCAATGATAGAAAACATTGTAGAATTATTTAGATCAATAGCAAATATCCTTATAGTAGTCGCCAACCGCGAGGAGATCTTGAATACAAGTTACGGCTATGGATATGGACGAATATGGAGATGATGAACTATGGTGGTGGTAAAGGGGTGGATCTTTCTCAGCATGGTTTAAGATGCAATCTGTGAGTGGTGGCTCTCTTTGCAGCGGTTAGGAGTCTCGAAATATATAGGGCCCTTCACGAAAGTTGCTTGGTTTGAACTAGTGAAATTCCGCCGCCATATGGTACGGATAAGCCCCGCTCACACCGATGCTCGTTAACACTTCTAGGCGTTGGCTTTCAGCCCTTGTTAATTTGGTTGAGTTGGCAACATGTGGTTCTCCCTTGATTGCTCCAGATTTCGCCACAAAAAAAGTGATTTCTACACATTACAATTTAGAACAAGGAATTTGCACATTTTGCAATATTTAGTTATTAGTGGCAAGGTTAGAGAGATATTTTATCAATTACTTGACTTATACAGTATTTAAATGCAAATAAAGATGGCTATTTTCACATCCATCAAATCTCTACAGTCTAGAGGATGTGATCGCAGCGGTTGCTGGCAAATCATCCATATACGGAGTTCCTCCTACACAAACATAGTTGAGAATGTTCATGATGATAATCTTTATCGTAGATTTTTACAATACTGGTGGTGTATCCGCTACTCCCTGAGAACGATTTTTCCTACTGCAGTTCCAATCTCTCTTACATATGCGATACTTACTTTCTGTATTAAGTTACTGATACATTGCAAACGTATCTATAATTTTTGATGTTCCATGCTTATTTTATATCTACTTTCTTATGTTTTGTCCATACTTTGGAGTACTTTTACACATTTTCTGGAACTAACCTATTAACAAGATGCCACAGTGCTAGTTTCCTGTTTTCTTCTATTTTTGATTCCAGAAAAGCCAGAAAATGAAGATTCTCGGAATTGGACCGGACAAAAGCCAAAGTCGATATTTTATCGGAAGACGAGACAGAGAGGGGCAAGGGGCTGGCCACACCATGTCGTGGCGCGGGTCCCCCTAGCCGTGCCACTAGGTGGTGTGGGCCCCTGGTCCACCCTCTGACATGGCCCCTTCGCCTATAAGAAGCCTCTAATGCAGAAACCCTAAATAATCTAGCCTCCAACCACGAAAAGTTCTGCAGCGCCGCCGCCACCAAAGAGGAGATTCGGAGGACAGAAAGTCTCTGTTCCGGCACCCTGCCGGGACGGGGAAGTGCCCCCAGAGCCATCTCCATCGACTCCACCACCATCTCCATCGCCGTTGCTGATTCCCATGATGATGAGGGAGTAGTTCTTCCTCGAGGCTAAGGGCTCTACCGGTAGCTATGTGTTCATCTCTCTCTCTATGCGTGATCATATTGTGATCATGAGCTTTGTAATCAAGTAGATCTACCTTGCTACTCAAGTGCTTTAATAGATCTCTTCTCTCCCCACATGTGTGAAGTTGACAGTGTGCACACCGTGCTGGCACTTATGCTAGAGATTACAAATAATTTTTATGAGTTATATTTGGAGTTGGATGTCTCTATGAAATTGTGGTGTTTGTTGGAACCATCTAGCACTAAAAGGTGATAGTGAGGGGTTATCTAGATGGGGAAGCGGACTTTGAGGAGTGCTATTATAGCCCTACCATGGATTAGAGTGTCCAACCGGAGAGTAGTTCAAAGTAGTATTATAAAAAGAAGATATTTATATGAGAGTGTTCACTAGCGAAAGTATGATCCCTAGGCCTTGTTTTTAAACATTGAAACACCGTTTGCAACTAGATCTGTTACATGTTTGCTTGCTTCCATCTTTTTGCCTTTAGTCTTTTCCTCCCGTCAAGCTCTTTTCTGGCATCGTTGTCTTATATCCATACCACTTGTATTTCACTATCTCTTCGCCGAACTAGTGCACCTATACACCTGACAAGTGTATTGGGTGTGTTGGGGACACAAGAGACTTCTTGTATCTTGATTGCAGGGTTGCTTGAGAGGGATACCTTTGACCACTTCCTCCCTGAGTTCGATAAACCTTGGGTGATCCACTTAAGGGAAACTTGCTACTGTTCTACAAACCTCTGCACTTGGAGGCCCAATAATTGTCTACAAGAATAGAAGTGCGTAGACATCAAGATATTTTCTGGCGCCATTGCCGGGGAGGTAAGGTAAAGGTACTCACATCCTCTGTCTACTAAGCTATCTTCTAGTACTGCAGCTGGTGTGTGAGTGCTCGAAGTTATTTCCTTTAGATTCTGCAATTTTGTATTTTTGTTTCTTGTTTTTATTTTCACTGGTTAGGCTTAATGGAAAACAACAACAAAATTAGAGAGCTTTTTAGTATTTTTCCTAAGGTAGAACATGAATTGTCTGAAAAGAAAATTAAAAAACCCATGGAACTTTCTTTGCATGCTAGTAGCAATGTTATTAGTATGAATCTTTTGAACACCTTTGTTACTAATGCTATGGAAACGTCTAAGCTTGGGGAAGTTGGTTTTTATAAAAATGATCTTTTTAGTTCCCTAGCTTTAAAGAAGAAAATTTGCTCTGATGATACTTTATCTCCCATATGTGGTAATTCTAATGATACTTGTGATATTTTAAATCCACATACTGAAAGCATCCATTTTAAAATATCTATAAAAATTGTTGAACGTGTTATGAATAACTGTCATTTTGGAGATGGAACTGTCCACCTTGGTGATCATTTACTCTTTATACATGAATTATGCAAGTTGTTCAAGTGTGCAGGTATTTCAATGAACCAAGTTAAGAGGAAGCTATTCCCTTTTTCACTTAAGGGCAAAGCAAGGGAGTGGTATGAGCTACTAGATGATCCTCATCATTTGGAGTGGAAGGAACTTGAATCTTTCTTTTACTCTAAATTTTATCCTCCTCATGAAATTCATAAAGATAGGAGTTACATTTATAATTTTCATCCACATGATGGAGAAAGTATTTCCCAAGCATGGGGGAGACTGAAGTCACTAATGCTCAAATGTCCCATTCATGAGCTCCCTAGTAATATTGTTATTAATAATTTTTATGCAAGGCTTTCAGGACATTACAAGGACTACCTAGATACCTGTTTAGAGGGATCCTTCACAAGTAAGGAGGTCAAAGCTAAGTGGGATCTTCTTGAAACAATTCAAAGCAATACCGAAGATTGGGATAACAAGAAAGGTAAAGAACCAGGTATAAACTATGAGTATGATTACATTAAGTCTTTCGCTAAAACTGCTGATTTTCAAGAGCTTACTGCTAAATATGGTCTTGATCCTCAAATTCTTGTTAATTGTTGTAGAGCCTTTGCTTCTCATATTAATGCTCCTAAAGAAAAATGGGACATGTATCATGAGCCTTTTAAAGACACTTGCATGGAAAATGAAATTGTTATTAATGTTAGCAATAAACATGCTCAAACCTCTAAAAGTACTATTTCTTATAAGCATGTTAATTTTTGTGGAATACATAGACCTTTTGAGAATAATAAAATTGAAGAAGAATATTGTATCACCCACGGGAATGAAAAAACTAGAACGTGGTTTAGGGCTCTAAATGATCTTGGTAAAAAAAGTTTGTGCCCTCTATCCTTCTATTTGTGAACTTTGCTTTGAAGTGGGTCATTTCAATTTTCAATGCTCAGGCCATAATAGTAGCCCTTCTAATCCAATAAGTACTACAAGTTTGTATTGTGATGAGATGATCACTCCTAATCAGCATGATGAACTTACATTATTTTTGGGGTGTGAAGAGTTATCAAGAAAAACCTCTTTGGTAGATATGAGTGCTTTTGATATGAATAGCGTCCTGCATGGTTGTCATCTTTATTGTGTTGATAATTGCCACACAAATACTTATATACAAAATATTATAAAAGATGAGATTTTACCAAAATATGATAGGACTAATATGTGTTTTGATCTTATTAATGAAAAGAAGGAATCCTCCAAAGTTTCTTTTATTGTCTCTAACAATAAACCAGGGTAGATGGAGAAGCTTCCTTTCAAGCCTCTCCCTCCTAAAGAGAAGAAGAAAAATAAGAAGAGGAGGAGTAAAAGGATAGAGGAAACAATATTTTCCCCTAAGCATGTTGCTCCTATTATAGTTTTTGATGAGTCTAAACTCGATGATGTTCCTATGCCTATTACCTATAGTAGTGATCATGATTAGGAAAAGCACACTACTTTTGATATTAAGAATCTCTTCGGTACCAATTCTGAAAATGATGATGTTAATAATTGTTGTACTATTAGTACTATCCATGTTCCTTCCAATAATGATATGTTTACAAATAAACACACTTTGGAAGATAACTATTCTGTTGCTTATGATGATATTATACCTCCGATATACGATGATTACAATGATGAGTATGATATTTTCAGTTGACCTACTATTGAGGAGAAAATTAATTATGATTACAATATGCCTCCTATATTTGATGATTATGGTGGAATAATAATGATAGCTATTTTGTTGAATTTGCTCCCACTACAATTAATAAGAATAACTATGCTTATGTGGAGAGTAATAATGATTATATGCATGTGGCTCATGATAAGAATGTTTTATGTGATAGTTATATTTTTAATTTTATTCATGATGCTACTGAAAGTTATTATGAGAGAGGGAAACATGGTTTTATGTATCTCAACAATATTAAGTTTCCCCTCTTTATGTTGAAAGTCTTGAAGTTGCACTTGTTTTGCTTTACAATGCTTGTTGCTTTGTGCTTTCATGACTTGTTTCTTTACAAGATTCCTATGCATAGGAAGTGGGTTAGACTTAAATATGCTTTGGATTTGCTTCTTGATGCTCTCTTTTACTTCAATTCATATTTCTTATGTGAGCATCTTTTCAAACTATCATGCGTAACTTAAAGGCGTTAAAGAAAAGTACTTCTTGGAAGATAATCCAATAGTTTTCTTGAGTCTTGAAAGTTATTACTTCTATAATAACCTCTCCTTATCCTTTTTATTTGATTTTTGTGCCAAGAATAACCTCTAATGAGAGGGAAGTAAGATTTGGGGAAGTGATGTCCCAAAATAGATTTTTGTGCTTCACTGTAAAATTTGTAAAAAATCTCTGTATGTCAGATTGAGCCTTAATTTTCTGAATAAATCCCCCAGGTTGTTAGCTAACTTTTGTTAGTTTAACACGTTTCTATTTGAGCAACAGAAGGTTTTCGAAAAAATCGGTTTTTACCTGCTGGTTTGTTTTGACAAATTTCTGCCATTATTTCCGTTTGCCTCTTAATCCCTTTCTCTTTGAGTTCTCTTTGATCAATTGAACTTTTTAAAGTAAGTGCTACAGTAGCTTGTGTTTTAATGGAAGTTTTACTTGTGTTGAGACTAAACCAAAAAACTTATTATCTTGAGTGTACTAATGTTGCTAATGAAGATTATGTGAAGTTTTGTATGAAGGAAAATTTTAAGTGTAGGGAAGAGTGATGTGATAAGATGAAGTATGGACAAAAGCTCAAGCTTGGGGATGCCACCCGTGTCACCCCAAGAAATATCCAAGAAGTACAAGCGTCAAAGCTTGGGGGTGCCCAAGGCATCCCCTTCTCCATCAATAAAAATCTCAGGTCTTTCTAGACACTTCATTTTTATTGTTTCATGCATAGTTGTGTTGTTCTTGGCGCGTCTTCATTTTGGTTTTTGGTTTTTGTTTGCTTAGTTTGCTTGAATAAATTGGTTGGACCCCCTCATTCATACATTAGTTTTCAAATAAGTTGGTTTGGATTAGAAAAGAGTAGGAAAAGTTCATGCTTAAGTGGTAAAAAGGAGCTTGTTTTTGACTGTGGCCTATGCTTTGTCATGTCATGCTTGATATTGTTTTGGGATTTATGCTTAGTGATTTTTTCTGTAGCATGACATGTTATAAACAATTGAGATTGCTTAATGTGCCTTGAAAGAATCATGCGTTGTTTTAGCATATTAAAGCATAATATTGTGGTATTCTCCTTTGATGCTTTATTTTGGTTGACTTGGCGCATGCTCACACCATGTTAAGACTACCCAAGTCACCATAGCCTCTTTGATCCTTTAGTTTTCTACTTGTAATATCACTTTATGCTTTAATTAATAATGTTTTGTCGCTTTGCATGATTATGACCATTATTGCTCTCTTAGTTGGTCGCTCCCAGTCTTTTGCTAGCCTCCATACCAAGTATGAGTTCCACTCATGCATCCGACTCCAAATAAAACCAAGTTATTCCAAAGAGTTCACCATACCTTCCTATTAGCATTTGCTATTCTAAGTATATTCATGTTTTTATCTACCTTCCGAATTAAACTTGTTATGTGAAAATTAGTGATTAAAGCTCTCACGAACTTGATGGCACACTTTACTTTTCTTGCTCCTAATAAACTTGAACCATTGTGTCATCTATGTTGTATATGCTTGCCTTATACGTTGGGAATTAGCAGAACCATGTTGTCATGGGGAACGCTTTCAATACTGCACTTGTACATTGTACCCAGTTGATATCATGCTCTTTTGTTTATGGATGTCGTCGGTGTGAAATGAAAGGGGAGCTTGTAAGTCCATGGAGTTATGTATGTGTGTTAGAGAAATGCCTGGGCCGCTAGCCTAAGCCATGCCTAATCATGGTGGAAACTTGCAGCATCACCATAGTGAGCAATCTATGAAGCCTTCTTCTTATAAAAAAAGAGATAGAGATTGAGAAAAAGAAAAAAAGATGAGAAAAGAGGAAAGAGAGAAAAAACACCATTTTCCCATGGTAAATAAGAAGATTGCTGAGATGTTCATTGTCTGCTTGCCTTGTCATTTTGATTATGGGATAACTCATGTATCATGTGCATGGGGTACCCCGTTGGCGGTTCTCTATGATACACATGTACTTACTATGACAAGAACTTACCGGTAACTAAACTTGAGTAGCATGAGGAGCGGCCCTCGTATTTAAGGGACATGAGATTGCCAACTTATACTTTGTCAAGCTTATACTCCATAGTTTGTTCACTTTAACCTTAATCACTTCAAGATGCTTATGATAGGAGCAATGAGAGCTGAAAGCTAATAAGTACCATAATTTTTGGAAGCTCTTTATGAGACTTGAATCCCTGCTTCCTTCTATGAAGGCATTTCTTTTACTTTTATGTTGAGTCTCCATCTTCTATCTTTATGCACCTATTGAGAGAGCATAGTGGCCATTCTTAGTTTAATGTGCATTGTCCCAAGACTTGTTGATTGATGCATAACTTTGATATTGTTTGTTCTTAAACTATTGGTATCTAGTCACCCTTATGAACTTTGAAGGTGTCCTATGCATTTATGTTTTGCTACACTATGAGGGACAAGCTGAATACCATTCTCATTATGTTTTCTATATGTGAAACAAACAAACGTCTTGCAAAGCATTGTTATTCATGAATCTTTTGTTTGTACCTTTTCATGTTACAACATAGTTGCTATGTCTTATTGTTAGAACCATATCTTTCATGCTATGCTAAAGTACTATGATCCCAGCTATCAATATTTTATAAATTCCTTGATTAAGATTGTGATGGTGCATGTCACCTCAAAAATTATTCTTTCTTTTTATCACTTACCTACTCGAGGATGAGCAGGAGTTAAGCTTGGGGATGTTGATATGTTGCAAACGTATCTATAATTTTTGATGTTCCATGCTTGTTTTATATCTACTTTCTTATGTTTTGTCCACACTTTGGAGTAATTTTACACATTTTCTGGAGCTAACCAATTAACAAGATGCCACAGTGCCAGTTGCCTGTTTTCTTCTGTTTTTGGTTCCAAAAAAGCCAGAAAATTAATATTCTTGGAATTGGACCGGACAAAAGCCAAAGTCGATATTTTACCGGAAGACTCATGGAGCCAGAAGACGAGGCGGAGAGGGGCCAGGGGCTGGCCACACCATGTGGTGGCGCGGGTCCCCTGGCCACTCCACCAGGTGGTGTGGGCCCCTGGTCCACCCTCTGACATAGCCCCTTCGCCTATAAGAAGCCTCCGATGCAGAAACCCTAAATAATCCAGCCTCCAGCCACGAAAAGTTTTGCAGTACCGCCGCCACCAAAGAGGAGATTTGAGGGACAGAAAGTCTTTGTTCCGGCACCCTGCCGGGACAGAGAAGTGCCCCCAGAGCCATCTCCATCGACTCCACCACCATCTCCATCGCCGTTGCTGATTCCCATGATGATGAGGGAGTAGTTCTTCCTCGAGGCTAAGGGTTCTACCGGTAGCTATGTGTTAATCTCTCTCTCTCTATGCGTGATCATATTGTGATCATGAGCTTTGTAATCAAGTAGATCTACCTTGCTACTCAAGTGCTTTAATAGATCTCTGCTCTCCCCACATGTGTGAAGTTGACAGTGTGCACACCGTGCTGGCACTTATGCTAGAGATTACAAATACTTTTTATGAGTTATATTTGGAGTTGGATGTCTCTATGAAATTGTGGTGTTTGTTGGAACCATCTAGTGCTCAAGGTGACAATGTGGGGTTTTCTAGATGGGAAAGACTTACTTTGAGGTGTGCTGTTATAGCCCTACCATGGATTAGAGTGTCCAACCGGAGAGTAGTTAAGAGTAGTATCATAAAGAGAAGGTATTTATATGAGAGAGTTCACTAGTGAAAGTATGATCCCTAGGCCTTGTTTGTAAGCATTGATACTTCGTTTGCTACTAGATCTGTTACATGTTTGCTTGCTTCCATCTTTTGCCTTTAGTCTTTTCCTCCCATCAAGCTCTTTTCTGGCACCGTTGTCTTATATCCATACCGCTTGTATTTCACTATCTCTTCGCCGAACTAGTGCACCTATACACCTGACAAGTGTATTGGGTGTGTTGGGGACACAAGAGACTTCTTGTATCTTGATTGCAGGGTTGCTTGAGAGGGATACCTTTGACCACTTCCTCCCTGAGTTCGATAAACCTTGGGTGATCCACTTAAGGGAAACTTGCTGCTGTTCTACAAACCTCTGCACTTGGAGGCCCAACAACTGTCTACAAGAATAGAAGTGCGTAGACATCAGTTACTTTGCTTTACTTTATTATTGCTCTTATACCCAAAACCCAAAAACACCTTTTTACACAATACTCGCATTTTATCTTGTCACTTAGATCTTTATCTAGCATTTCTATCGTAATATTTATTCCAAGAATTATTAGACTTCAGACTCCTGCTCGTTGTGGGATCGATATCTTTATTTCGAAACTAGCTACAAACGATCTGTGCTCTTGCAGTCATCAAGCTGTTTTCTGGCGACGTTTTCGGGGAGCTAAGCACTGTAGATCTTTTAGTTTTTTCTTATTTATTTTTGTCTTGCTAAATTTTGTTTTGAGTTACAGGTATCCACCAACATGATGGAGTTTGAGCATATGACTAGTGCTAGCCCACTCAACCACTTTGGGAAGCCCTATGATATTTATAAAAAAGACATCTCCAATGAGAAGACAAGGGGGTTTGAAATAAATCCTCTATTACTTAGTATTCTACATAAGAAGCAATTTACCGGAGATCAAGAAGATCCTGATCCATATGAGCATATTGCATGTTTTAAAGATATATGTGGCACTTTTCTATTGACGGGATATACTGCTGATGAGGTAAGGGTTAAACTTTTTAGTCAAACTTTGACAAGTACAGCTCTCTCATGGTATAGATCTCTACCCCCTGAAGCCACTACTACTTGGGATAATGTAGCTTGTGAATTTCTATCTAAATATTATCCATTATCAAAATATTTTGGAATCAGGCGTCTTATAATAACTTAGAAGAATCGTACTAACGAAGGACGACTAGTAAGAGCTTGTATTAGATTTAAAGATTTACTAAGATTATGTCCTCATCATGATTTGCTTGAATGGTATTTACTACATATCTTTTATGGCGGTTTAATTGAACCTAATAAATTGAACTAGACTCTTTCGCTGAAGGAGCCTTTATGAATCTTCCTATACCTAAAGCTTGGGCTCTACTTAATAGAATTCGTGATTATAGAGTTTCATGAAATTTTGGTCTAGAAAGTGAAGGAGGCGTAGAAATAGAGCATGATTGTATTCATGACTATAATAAAAAGGGCCACGTTAAAGAACTATCTAAAGAACTTTATTTAGATTCAGATCGTGTGCTGCAAGTTGTTAAAGCTTTTACAGAACATATTAAAGCTCCAAAGGAGGGTCCAGTCAAGTATGATCCACCACCCGAACCAGAAAAAAAGGAGGATGAAGCAACGCTGGCCTCTATAGAACTGATTTATGAAGTGCCTTTCCCTAACACTGCACAAAAGCATATTCTTGAATATGAGAAGGTCAAAATAGTACAGGAAAAGAGGGAAGAGGAAAGCATGCCAGAATTCGTGAAACATCTGGAAGAAACCAAAGATGAAGAGGTAACCAATGAAGCAATTATGGCTATGTACTCACATTGTAACATAGTTGAACTTGATGTAGATACCTCCATATTGGTTGAGGTAAAACAAAGGTAAAAGAGGTGGGTAAGCCTATTCTTCCCTGCATATTTAAAGAAACCTCTCATTACGGTTTATGTGATCTTGGCACCGAAGTTAATGTTATATCTTATGATTTCTACCTAGAAATAAAAGAAGAAATAGAACCAGCTACAATTGAAAATACTGATATGACAATTATGTTAGCCAATAAGAACCTTAGAATTCCAATGGGAGTAGTTGATAATACAACTGCCACAATCGGCAACAAAAAAATTCCTATCGAATTTGTAGTTGTTGATATGCTAGCTGGCACTCTTTGTCCTATTATATTTGGAAGAAGCTTTTTGGGTGATATAGGTGCCTATGTCAATTTCAAGAAGGAGATTGTGACGCTTAAGCTTGGGGGAACGGAAAATAAATTCCATTTCTCCAAATTTAAAGACATGCCTCCACCAATACAAGAGGAAGAGAGAACTACTGAGGAAATGGCGACTCTTTTCTTAGGTAATCAAGAAGAAGAAATAGATGAAGATCCAAATTATGAAGAAATAATTATGGAGGACAAGTCCCTGGGAGAACTAGAAAATGAATTCGACTCACTACCCGTTTTGGGACCTCCAACTAATGAGGCTTTTGAAGAGCCAGAGAAGAGAGGGGACGAGGAATTACCACCCCCAGAGTTGAAGACTCTACCAGAAAACCTTAAATATAGATTTTTAGATGATACTAATAAATTCCCTATTATTATTAGTGCTAAACTTTCAGGAGAAGAAAAAAACTCATGAGGATACTTAAGGAGCATCGCCAAGCCTTTGGGTACTCAATGGATGACTTGAAGGGCATTAGTCCCATGATAGCTGTCCATCGGATATTCATGGAAGAAGGTGCAAAACTAGTTACGGAATTTAATAGAAGGTTAAAGCATGAAATAAAAGAAGTGGTAAGAAAAGAAATTGTACGCCTACTGGACGCATGTACAATTTATCCTGTTAAAGAGAGTGAGTGGGTAAGTCCTATTCACTGTGTTCCAAAAAAGGGCGGTTTTACTGTTGTTCCTAATGAAAATAATGGATTGATACCTACTAGAACTGTTGTTGGGCATAGGATGTGCATAGACTCCAAGAAATTAAACAAAGAAACTAGGAAAGATCACTATTCGTTGCCGTTCATAGATCAAACTTTAGAAAGGTTAACAAACCATACTCGTTTTTGTTACTTGGACGGATACTCTGGTTTCTCTCAAATAGCTATTCACCCGGATGACCAACTTAAAACAACTTTAGTAAGTTCTTATGGTTTACATGCTTACTGACGTATGCCCTTTGGTTTATGTAATGCTCTAGCTATTTTTCAAAGATGCATGACTGCTATTTTTGCTGATTTTATAGAACTTATAATGGAAGTATTTATGGATGACTTTTCTGTTTATAGAACTTCGTTTACTAGTTGTTTAGATAATCTCAAAAGAGTTTTGCAGCGTTGTGAAGAAACTAGTCTCGTTCTAAACTGGTAGAAGTGCCATTTTATGGTCAAAGAAGGTATAGTCTTTGGACACCAGGTATCAGGTAAGAGAATTGAAGTTGATCGAGCTAAGGTTGAAGCAATAGAGAGAATGCCATCACCAAGGGGTATTAAAGGTATAAGAAGTTTTCTTGGTCATGTGGGTTTTTATAGAAGGTTCATTATAAATTTCTCTGGAATATCTAAACCTTTAACAAACCTCTTACAAAAGGGAATTAGATTTAATTTTGATGATAAGTGTCTTGAAGCCTTTGATAAACTCAAAAATGCTTTATCTCACGCTCCTATTATTAAACCACCTATCTAGGATACAACCTTCGATTTAATATGCGAAGCTAGTGATGATGTTGTAAGAGTAACTCTAGGACAACATATTGGTCGTAGATTTAATATTATACATCATGCTAGTAGAACTCCCAATGGTGCTCAAAAGAACTACCCTAAGGAAGAAAAGGAACTATTTGCTGTGTTTTTCTCTTGTGATAAATTCTGTTCCTATATAGTTGATGCAAAGGAAAGAGTTCACACGGATCGTGATGGCGTAAAAGAACTCCTTGAAAGGAAAGAACATAAGCCAAGGCTGATCCGTTGGATTCTTTCACTTCAAGAATTTGAGCTGCAGATTATGTAGAGGAAGGAAATGAAGACGCTAGATGTAGTGTCCATGTTTGCCCCGTAAGACATCAATCTTATTGAGAGGAACTTTAGTCCTGGTGATTTTCGTTTACGGGAATTATTCAATGAACTAAGGTTAATTCCTCCAAGAGAGAAGAAGTCTTTGTTGTGGGAGGAACTTTTCATCCCCGAATAAACAATGGTAGGTGCAAGATAAGTGTTCTTACCCAAATAAGTGATTCGTTTTCACAATTTTTACTTTTAAAAATTCTGCCTTTGAACTCCTTGTATTTTTCTAAAGTTTTAGAGAGGTTTTTCCAACTATATGGGTGGAGCTATACGACCGGAGAGGGAGCTCCCGCCGTATAGTTAGTCGATAAACTCTCTGTATCATCTTCACGAAATTATTTTTGCTATCTGAGCCTATACGGTCGTAACTATACGACCGAAGTAAAAAATTCCGGCCGTATAGTTGGTCGTTAAACTCTCAAATGTTTTTGCTTTTTCGTGTATGTATCTATACGGTCGCAACTATACAACCGGAGCAAAAATTCCGGCCGTATAGTTGGTCGTTAAACTCCCAGACACTTTTGATTTTCGTGTCTGTATCTATACGGTCGCAACTATACGACCGGAGCAAAAATTCCGGCCGTATAGTTGGTCGTTAAACTCTCAGACACTTTTTCGTTTGATCTTTTGTTTATTCAACTAAAAAAACTTATTATTGTCTGTTCCGACTCGTAATTTAATCGACCTGGACTCGAGATATTTGGAAATATCTACCCGGAACCAACTATACAGCCGGACCTATACGGGTCGTGCCCGTATAGTTGGTCGTTACGCGGCAGGGAACTTCCAAATTTGTGATTTCTTTTTCTGTTTCATTTGAATTCTTTTTTTGGACGACAATTTGGTGTTTCTCGTGAGTTTTACCGACCTCTGACCCCCTTATATACTGGCATTGTCTCTCTCTATAATCATAATCTCCAGGGACAAATCTAGCAATACACTACCCTGTCCCAGGCCGTGGAAAACCCATGGGGCTCATTGCTCCGTCCAGGGACCGCTCGAGTAGCCCATCCATGGAGGATGATGATGAGGAGGTGGAGAGGTTTACCCTAAGATACAAGGAGTACGTTGAGCCAAGCCACTTCAACAACGATCCCGATGATGATGTGGTTGACGTTTACATCTGTCGTGACATCTATGATCCACCGGGGATCAATTGGGTGGCGATGAAGAAAGCTCAATAGGAGAGAAAAGATCGCAAACCGCATGGAAAAGGGCGCGTGGAGACGGTCAAGTTCATCACCATGGATCAAAGGCCACACAAGCGTAAGGAATTATCTAATGTTGGTGCATGTGCTAGCAAGGGAGACGAGGTACCTCTCGCAAAGCCAACCATTGGTGCTTGCATGAAGGTCAAGCCTCAAGAAGAATGGAGGTACGGTTTCCACTTCCCCGATCCATGAATTATGGATGAGGAAGAAGAAGTTGTACCCAGGACCAAGGATAGCGTCCGGGCATTGGAGATATATCAGAAGCAGGAGCTATTCCATCGCGTTGAAGTTCGCCACCGTCTCGATGAGATGGAAAGGAAGGAAGATCTCTTTCCACCAGTGACTAAGCTCGTTGATAGAATGGACACTCTGTAGTCTGATTTGCGAAGGTGCTACAGCCGCATAACCACTTTGGAGGAGACCAACAAGAAGCTACGCACCGCGGTGTTACATGCCATGGCGCCACATTGATCTACAACAATCACGATATCAAATAATCGCAAGGGATTATTTGATCCCGCCTGACTTGATTCCAAGCTTGGGGAGATATTTAAGACCTTGTAATCTATCTTATAAGTTTTATTATTCTTCCATTAGTTCAAACTATAAATAAAGTTTGCATGATTAGAATTCCCTTCAGAAATAGTCGATCCCTTTTATGAAATTCCGAGTTTATTATGATATATGGAGCAATATTGGGTTTGTGTTTAGTTTATTGATATATGAATGGCTTGAGTATAATTTTACTTACACTTGATGATAACAATAGGAGTCTTCCACACGATTGGTATTAATAGAACACCTAAAGATAATTTGGTCAATATGTTGTAAGTCTACGGTTCAAAAGAAAAAGTATCTATTAAGTTGAAAAAGAAACCTTGAACAAAGGAAAATAAAGTGCTATCTAGATAGAGTGAGAACAAGTCGAGGTAGAATCTCCAAGTCATAAGAATGCTTCATATATGGTTGGAATTTGATAATTGAGATCGTTGAACTTTGAATTCCTACATGAAGTGAAATATATGACTAGCTCCTTTGCACAACATTTAAAACAAAAGTGTGAGCATATATGCAAAAAAAGGGAAAATAAAGAAGAAAAATAGTGAATGTGCAAAGAGCAAGTAGGCATATACCACTGTATTGTAGTATGATAAAGGAACACTTTTGAGATTTTGAATCCCAAGTGGATACGTTGATCCTAAAACACTTGGGACTACCTAGTTAACTGATACATTGCAAATGTATCTATAATTTTTGATGTTCCATGCTTGGTTTTATCCGCTTTCTTGTGTTTTGTTCCAACTTTTTAGTAATTTTCATATGATTTCTTGGACTAACCTATTAACAAGATGCCACAGTGCCAGTTGCCTGTTTTCTGCTGTTTTTGGTTCCAGGAAGTCAGAAAATGAATATTCTCGGAATTGGACGGGACAAAAGCCAAAGTTCCTATTTTACCGGAAGACTCACGGAGCCAGAATACGAGACGGAGGAGGGCCAGGGCCTGGCCACACCCCCCAGGCGCGGGCTAGCCTTACCCGCGCCACCAGGTGGTGTGGGCCCCCCTGGCACCCCCTCGGTCTCCCCTCTCGCCTATAAGAGCCTCCCGATACCAAAACCCTAAAACACCAAGCCTCTAGCCACGAAAAGTTCCGCAGCGCCGCCACCACCGAAGGGGAGATTCGGGCGACAGAAAGTCTCTGTTCCGGCACCCTGCCGGGACGGGGAAGTGCCCCCGGAGCCATCTCCATCGATCTCCACCACCATCTCCATCACCATTGCTGATTCCCATGATGAGGAGGGAGTAGTTCTTCCTCGAGGCTAAGGGTTCTACCGGTAGCTATGTGTTCATCTCTCTATCTATGCATGATCTTGTTGTGGTCATGAGCTTTGTAATCTAGTAGATCTACCTTGCTATTCAAGTGCTTTATTAGATCTCTGCTCTCCCCATGTGTGTGAAAGTGACAGCGTGCTCACCATGGTGGTACTTGGGCTAGATATTACAAATACTTGTTATGATTTATATTTGGAGTTGGATATCTTTATGAAATTGTGGTGTTTGTTGGACTCATCTAGTACTCAAGGTGACAGTGTGGGGTTTTCTAGATGGGAAAGACTTACTTTGAGGAGTGCTGTTATAGCCCTACCAACGATTAGAGTGTTCAACCGGAGAGTAGTTAAGAGTAGTATCATAAAGAGAGGATATATTTATGAGAGAGTGTTCACTAGTGAAAGTATGATCCCTAGGCCTTGTTTCTTAGCACTGAAACACCGTTTGCTACTAGATCTGTTACATGTTTGCTTGCTTCCATCTTTATTTCAGTTTGCCTTTAGTCTTTTCCACGCCATCAAGTTATTTTCTATCACCGTTACCACTTATAATTATCCATACCACTTGTGTTTCACTATCTCTTCGCCGAACTAGTGCGCCTATACACCTGACAAGTGTATCGGGTGTGTTGGGGACACAAGAGACTTCTTGTATCTTGATTGCAAGGTTGCTTGAGAGGGAATACCTTTGACCACTTCCTCCCTGAGTTCGATAAACCTTGGGTGATCCACTTAAGGGAAAACTTACTACTGTTCTACAAACCTCTGCACTTGGAGGCCCAACAACTGTCTACAAGAATAGAAGTGCGTAGATATCATTAACTCATTCGGTTGAACCAGATTCTTTTACATTATGTTAAGATTCATCTTTTATCGACTCAGCTTCATGAATATGAGGATCACATCCATTAAGCTAGAGCTTGCTCGGGACGAGCAAGAATCTAAGCTTGGGGAAGTTGATGAGTGCATATTTGCATCATGTTTTATATTATTATATTGCATTCTAGATATAGGATCTTGGTATTTTACGACGTTTGCGCGTACATTTTATGTCTGTTTTCACCAGGATCGGGACAGATGATGGATACAATTATTGGAGCAGTTGTACTGTGGAGAAAAGGAGTAAAAAACAACGTAAATCGCTTATTTGAGAAATATTAATAATACCAGAAGAAAACCAGAAACGAACAAAGGAGGCAGAGAGCATAAGGACCAACTATACGGCGGGAGAATTTCTTCCACCCGTATAGCTCCGACCGTATAGTTGGCGCCACCTCTGCCTCGTCAAATAGTTTCACCCCATGCAATTGGTTCGAGGAGACGACATACAGAACACCAGAAATCGCAGAAACCTCACCTCTAGAAGGCATCTGGAGGGGGAACTCATCCACCGGGGATCCATCTTCGCCCTACGCAAATCCAGGAGGCTAAGACATCAATCTTCATCATCCACCGCTGCATCACCACCATCTCCATCTATCCCATCTATATCTTATCTAGATCTTATTGTAATTCCTATACTCATTGTGGATTTATACAAGTACTATTCATCTACGATTGTTTCCATTACCATTGCCATGATGTTGATTGCCTCCATGTATGAGTAGATCATTAGTTCTTGGGGATATGGAGAAACCCTAGTATGAGATTGAAATAAGATAAAGTCTATTATGATATTCATTGCTGTGACCATATGTTAGATTCTCTACATCTTGATGTTGAGAGAAGTCGACCTCTCAATATTTGACTCTCGTGGGGACTTGATGGAGGGAACTACTTGTTGGTAGACGGAGGCGTGCTAGCGCTTACGGTGACTATAAAAGCTATTAGCAATCCTTACGTATCAACTTGGGAAGCCGAGGAAACTCACGAAACACTATCCATACCATGGGATACGTCCTACAGGATTATGTCCCTTAATAGCGCAGTAATTCGATTGATATCGATTGCTGTCTACTATGGTTATGAGGATGATGTGCGCAACGATTGCTGGCAAATCATCCATATACGGAGTTCCTCCCACACATACATAGTTGAAAATGTTCATGATGATAATCTTTATCTTAGATCTTTACAATACTGGTGGTGTATCCGCTACTCCCTAAGAACGCTTTTTCCATACTACAGTTCCAATCTCTCTTACATACACGATACTTACTTTCTGTATTAAATTACTTTGCTTTACTTTATTATTGCTCTTATACCCAAAACCCAAAAACACCTTTTTACACAATAATCGCATTTTATCTTGTCACTTAGAACTTTATCTAGCATTTCTATTGTAATATTTATTCCAAGAGTTATTAGACTTCAGACTCCTGCTCCCTGTGAGATCGATATCTTTATTTCAAAACTAGCTACAAATAAGCTGTGCTCTTGCAGCCATCACCCTCTCCCACAAAACCTCCGCCATGTCTTCGAGGGACACCTACCAATGCTCCTCCATGCAATATAATGATGATGAAGCTGAAGAACTAAGCCCCACGTCACCATGGAAGAGGAACATGAAGATGAAGGACTACACCGATGAGGAAGACCATGTTCCATCTAAAGAGGAAGAAGATGAAGGATAGAAAGAAGAGAAAGATAATGAATGAGAAGAAGAAGAAAAAAGAGACAATAAAGAAGATGATCACAAGCACACCACCAATGCGTATGTAGATAGAGGTATTGACATGGGTATGATTACTCATGTGCTTATGTTTGGTTACCCTAGCTGTATAAAGGCTCACAGTCCATGAAGACCCAAGATGAAGGCCCAAAAAGTATCTGACGAAAGTCCTAGTTCAGTTAAATAAGGAAAAAGGAACCAACGTTGTGTAGGTGTTGTAATCATGAATATGTAACCTATCTGTATACAGCCCCGAGGCCCAGCCTTTTATATATAGACTGGGAGGAGCTTGCGGAGTGGTACCGAAAAACTCCCAAGCAATCTGTAATAGTATTGTCCCTCGATAATTAGACGACTTCGACTCCCTTATTTGTCTGACATCCGAAAGAATCCCAGCGTTCTCTTTTCCACAAAACCGTCCATAACCATGAGCATTGCCGAGGTTACCCCTCGTCAGGTATTGACAGAATTATGTTAACATGATTGTAAAGAAATTCTCTCTCACTAGCTCCTCATCCCATGTTCCTATCATTTGACTAATTAAATCCACAACTTTTCTGAGCACAATATTTCCTCTTAGCGTTATAACCTTTCCATTATAACTATGATGAATCCACGCATTTCATCTTAAATGATCATCAATGTTAGGATACTCCTCCGCAATGGGGTTCCACACATTCGCTAGCACATATTGTATTCAAGACGGAACACCTCATTACCTTTTTGGGCACGCCACACATGACCGCACGATAATTTCGTGCCTTTTCGCATATACGCGCCAAAACAATTTAATTTTTTATACTAAATTTTCTTAAATCTGGTTAAACAACAATATTATCATGGTCCACCATTGCTGCCTAAGGTACACTATTTCACGTCATTTAAGAGAAAGCAAAGAATTTTTTGATTAAGAAAACAAAGAAAATGGGAAAGCGTGTCAAAGGGAAGCCAAACTATGTATTTTACTAAATAATCACAAAGACATATGTTTAAATGTTTTTCCCCAAAACAGTTTTTTGTTGGAGACCCAAAAGGAATACATGCATATAATTTCTTTTTAACTATTCTAAAAATAAATATCTTTTTAACAACTTAAAAAAGTTGAGGCACCATACCTAAAAAAAAGGTTAAGGCGCACCCGAGTGCCAAACCCCTCGGAAAAAAAGTTGAAACCCCTCTCTCCCATCCGCCGTCGGCTGCCCTCCCCTCCCCACCGCCAGCGAGTGCTCGGGATAGAGGACGAGACGACGCGGGCGTCTGTCGTCGTCGAGCAGCACCCGATCCTCTCCCCCTCGTCGGTAATCTCCTCCTCCACTCCTTTACCCGCGCCTCTGGTTGATTCCTCGACTAGTTTCGCCGTCCCCAATCCGATCGATTTCGTGCCGTGTTCCGAGGATTCTGATCGTTCCGCCATGAGTTTAGTACCCAAATCCATCCGCCTAGATTATTCTCCAATGCCCATCCTCGTCGGCTTGTTGCGAATTCCGTTTTCTTGCTCGCCGTTGCTCCCTCGCCGAATGCCGATGATGGATTTGTTGTTGCCGTAGGGTTTAGAGTTTCTTTAATCCCTTTCGCCTTGCGACGGGGCCATCGATTCCAACCCTAGCCGCCGCTCATCCCCTCCCGGCCTCTTTCGTTGAAATAATTATCTTCTCGTGTAGTCCATGTCCTTCCCGCCCTACTGGACTGGTGTGGAGTGGGGGTGGAGATTCGCCCGGCTAGGCTTGGTTATGTTGCTTAGTAGCAACGAACCCTAGCCTGCTCGAATTGTAGGAGTTTTGTTCTGGTATCTTTAATTTCTGTGAGCAATATAATCGCAGGTCGGGTGTTTAACTGAGTCCCCCATGTTCGATCTGGGTGTTCTTCTAATAAACAATGACATCATTTCAATGCATGTTCGAGGAAAATAAAAGTCGACCCTGTTCGCCTGTAGTATTGTTCTGTTATACTACAAATGGACAGCGAATGCTGAGTTTTGGTTAAATTCTTCAAATACTCTTCCTTAGTTTGTGCTTGTATAGTTGCATGAAGGAGACACATTTCCAACTGGGCTAGCCCCCTTTCCATTAATTGCGTAACGGTAATACAAATTTCGCTATAAAACCAATTAAGAGGGGATGGGGAAGCAAGGTGTAGCGAGTTGGTGTACTAATAGGAAACCCACCGCCAGTGTTTGCCCTCGGACACCCACTGTGGGGCCAAAAACCTATTAGCACTACACATATGAAGGAGACACATGCATCCTCTTTTGGATATAAATAGGATTTGTATTGAGAGCATTGTTCAGTTGGTGGGGTATGGGAGTGTCAATCCTCCCACCAGGGTTTGACTCCTGTTGGTGGATTTTTTTTTTACGCAGAGTGCCTTTGTCCTGGTAGTTCTTCTACAAAGAAAGCCACCAAGGCACCACTAGTCTGGTTGGTCGAGTATTTGTAAAAAGGCTTTCTATTTTGCATCATATATTGATATTTAAGTAACGAAGTTTTGAATGGTGAAATGTGCAGACAAAGTTTAAATTTATTGCAGAAGTTTAGGCTTCATTTCCTAATTGGACGCATGACGGCTTCTGGAACATTGCATTAATGAAAGTAGAAGTATCATTTGTAGGGTATCCTATGCCTTTGTTGAGTTTTGTATATCCAACTAAGTTGGTTGACATTTGCAATACAAAATTATTTTGTGTTCAGGATGCCCTTGCATATTGAACAATTGTTCGATATCCAAAAATCAATCCCTGTTACAGATATTTTGTTGTTGTTCAGTGTAGGAGCAAAGCTGTAAAAATGAATGCGCACCTCAGCTTTGAGGATGGCTGGAGGGTCCTGGAACAGGGGATTGTGACATGCTCAAAGATTTTGGAGGGGTCAACAGGCACAAGGCCTACAGTGGCTGAGTACATGAATTGCTACGAGTATGATTCTGTCGTTAACTCTCTATCACCGTGTAATATGTACAATGAATCACTTAAATTTATTGCTCATGCTACGTTTCTCTACTTTTCCAGCTGTGCTTATAGAATGGCTGTGCAGACAACCAGCTATTGTGATGAGATGTACAATGCTTACAAGGCTACACTTGCAGAATCCGTCCGTGTGTTGGTACTATGTTGGCCTTAGTTTCCATTTCACAGTTTTCTATGGCTGAGTAAATATTTCTAGTTCTAACCAAATGTTATATTTAAATGTCACGACATAATTACTGACTTTTGTTTCCTCTACTAGATGTCTAGATCATACCTAGCTGACCTAGTATTGAATATTCTAAGTAGGTATGGATCTGGAGATATGACTGTCGGAGTGGTTGTGTCCACAGTTTGATAATGTTCGCAAAAAAGTTAGAATCATAGTGTTGTTTCATCTTGAACCTAGTTAAGAACCAGATAATGTGAAAACAGTTGATCTTCATCATAGTGTTTGGGAACTCTTGTTGCAAATGGAAACTCAGAACACATTTTTTCATTAAGAAACTATAGAATCTTATGATGCATGACGACGGAGCTCTTGCATATCACTTCCTTCGTTAAACCCTAAATATCAAACCCATGAAAGTGATATTGTGATGTCACACACTAGAGCACAGCTGGCATGATAACCAAGGGGGCAAGTGCAAAGCCGTCATGATATCAAATACCTGATTGTACATTTTGATGTGCATATATAATTTTCACATACTTTGTTTCCATCACATGGTAAACAAATGTCTTCTGTTAGCATCAGAGGCATCCATCCTTCCCTTTTGTTGACCTTTTTTTTCTGTTTATTTACTTAGGTTTGCCCCCATCTGATGCACAAGAGAGATGACGACCTTTTGAGACAGCTTCTGAAAATGTGGTCAAACTATTGTATCATGGTTAAATGTGTATCTGGGTTCTTCAGCTATTTGAACCGTTGCTTCGTTGAGCAAAGAAAACTACCTTGTCTTGAAGACGCTGCTGCCACCTCTTTTTTCACTACAGTAAGCGTTCTGGGAGAAATATTTTTTGCTTCCACATTCATTGTGGTTTTATTATATGCTGCTTACGCATTTCTGTACAAAACTTTCATGCCCTTTATCCTTTTGCTAGGTCTTTTCCTTCTTCAACCATGAAATAGCAGAGGCTCTACTGACTTTGGTAATTCTTA
This sequence comes from Avena eriantha, assembly GCA_910589775.1. Classification (NCBI taxonomy): domain Eukaryota; kingdom Viridiplantae; phylum Streptophyta; class Magnoliopsida; order Poales; family Poaceae; genus Avena; species Avena eriantha. Next base: position 328,373,901 of record OU342746.1, read on the forward strand.
AATAGCTATGTTTTGTTTTGTTATTGTTAAATGCCTTCCTTCTGTACATAACAATTAATTGGTCCAGATCCGCCAAGAGCGGGATGGAAGGCAGGTTGATATGGACCTCTTGATGGGCATTATGCATGGCATATGTCGTTCTGAAGTCAAACCCTCAATGAAAAAGGCTGTTCTTCAAGATACATATGCTTACTACTCCAGGAAAAGCTCTGAATGGGTTGTGCAGTTCCATCTACAAGATTACCTTGCCAAGGTCAGTACTTCAATAGTAATTATTGAGTCAACGAGTCGGTTTTACTTCTTTTTGTAGTTTGTTAACACTGTTTATATATGTTATCTATAGGTCCAGGATTCTGTGGAGAAGGAAACCATGAAATTGATGCACTATCTGTGTATTCCTGAGGCAGATTGCTCAGAGCTCTGTTTGAAGGTTTGTTTTAAGGGTACCCTTGTTTTAATTAAGAAAGAAAATATGTTATCAGCATTGAAGTGTTTTTCCCTCTTCCAGTAGTAGTATGTAGGATTAGTATTACCTTATTTGATTATTCCTCAGTTTTTCCATTTTCTTGTCCTCTGCATTTGGTTACCAAGTAATTAGTGGTTCTTCTAAAATGCCGAAATGGATATGTGTTTGTTTGGGCTATATTGGTGTCTATAACCCTAAAGATGTAGATACAAAAGTAAATACGAAAGATTGGCTAGAATTAGCTAACGTGTTAATTGACCGAGGTTATTTAAATTCAGTTGCTTGAATCATGCAAAATGATATTTCCTGCAATATTTCTGATCGTTCTACTGGCTCTACTCCCGTCACAGGTTGTTAGTGCTCCATTGATGCAAACTTACGACAGCTATGCAGCAGAGAAACAGATTGGTGGCCAACTTTTGCTTCAAACTTACAAGGTTAACTCAGCTGCACTGCCATCATCATTATTTTTTCCTCTGAATTACAACTAACCATTCTTGTACTCATATCAGACTGTGGAGGATGATCTGCTTGCCAGATGCAATCGCTTGACAATTGACAGCGGCTCGGATAACAGTTCTGTCAGTTACATGGAGTAGAAAGGAAGCGCTCTTTAGCTGACGTTCATCTATAACCAAGCTTATATAAGGAGTTCTAGAAACCTATATCTGGGGGACTTTGTGCAGCTCGTTTTTGGTACCAATGCGGAGCTCGTGGACCGTGGATCTTGGCGAGGTTCAGTTATTGGAAACCCTATACTGAATCCTCATGGATACCTCTGTAGTGCATTTAAATGCCGCCTCCTACCCCTTATGCTCAACTGCAATTGAAATGTACATGATGGCTGATCATTTTGTGCCAATGGTGGTTTATTCTGATCGTCGTCTAGCGAATATTAGGTAGGCAAGCACCTGGCTCTCTTAGTGGCTCATATTGTTGCATATAAGTGGACATGGAGTGTGGCATGGCAACAAGATGAATGATGCATGGCCTGTGTCCCTTGCGTGCTTCCGATGCTGTTTATGGTTGTAGATTGTCTGCTTGTCGTCGTCTATATGATTTGATACTTGGCAACATTGCTTAACTGTAGCTTGCAGTCAGTAGATTGCGTGCATTTCCGTTTTTTTAGATCAAGTTTTTTTCTCGCCTGGAGACAGTTCTGCGTAGCAATTGTTTGCATTTTTGGATTCCAAAAACGCATTTTTTCTTGTCTGGAGGCAGTTTTCTCTGACTTTGAGTGATTCTCGCAGCATATCTAATTTCATTTTATGTGAAGTGCTGAAACTCTTTCGTTGACATTTGAAAAATTGATTCTTAGCCATGTTTCTCTTGCCTTTTCTAACTAAGTTGTTACTTTTTCTAGCGTCAAAGGACAATGGGTGTGCCTTTTAATTGTCATTGGTTGTGACTTGTGTAGTTGCCTTTTCGTTCTTCTGATGCTATCTTTGGCTGGACATTGTGTAGTTGTCTTTATGACTTGATTCTACTTTGATGTTTGTGTACTTGGCTACATTACTTAACTGTAGCTCTGGTACGTTGATTGCACTTGTTTCCCCTTTGATTTTTCTTTTAAGGTTGAACCTTATTTCGAGGGTGTTAAGATTGCAACTTTTTATTCTTTCCCAGAGACAGTTTCATGGTGAGCACAATTGTTTTCATTTTTAGATGCAAAGACTTCTACCTTATTAGTCTGACATTGAGTGATTCTTGCAGCATATTCACAGATTCCATTTTCATTTTATGGGAAGTGCTAAAACTTGTCGACATTTGGAACAGTGCTTCTTGGCCATGTTTCTCTTGCATATGTTTTTATTGTTACTTTTAAGTGGTGTATGGTTTGCTTTTGTAATTATCAATGGATTAAAAGAGTGATCACGGTTTAAAGCACCTTTAACGTTGTAGTTTTGACGCAATAGTCAGCTTGTAAAGAATCTTCGTCAAAAGTGGAAAGACAAGGAATCATAGCATTTCCTGGCAAATTGCTGCTTGGTTACTCGTTCCTATAGGTTAAGATTGCAACCTTTTGTTGGGGGGTTAAGATTGCAACTTTTTATTCTTTCCAGAGACAGTTTTATGGTGCACGCAATTGTTTGCATTTCTACATTCAAACCTTCTACTCCCTCCATCTCAAAATAGATGTCTCATGTTTGTCAAAATTTGAATGAATCTATATTCTAAATAGTGTCTAGATTCATCCAAATTCTGATAAATCTATGACATCTAATTTGAGACGGAGGCAGTACAATTGTAGGTCTGACTTTGAGTGATTCTCCGCATAATCTATTTCAATTTTATGGAAAATGCTGAAACTCTTTCCTTGACAGTGCTCGGCTATGTTTCTCTTGCCTATGTTTTTATTGTGTGGTTACTTTTTTTTAGTGATAAAGGGTTTAGCTTTTGTAATTGTCAATGGATTAAAAGAATGATCACGGTTTAAAGCACCTTTAAGGTGTAGTTTTGACGTAATAGTCAGCTTGCAACGAGTCTTCGTCAAAAGTAAATCACCTTGGAAAGACAAGGAGTCATATTTTTCACTGGCAAATTGTTGCTTGGTCACTCATTCTTGTACCAGGTTGCCATACAGTTCTGCCAAGCATATTCAGGAGCGCGGCAGATGCACGAGGAATCTTAATTTCTTAGCTTCGTATACACACATTCGCACGATCAACTTTAGTACTTACCCCGGATTGTGTCACTATCTATGTAGTATGTGGGATTATTCCCTGGAGTTCTAGTTGATCTTGGCGAAATCCAGCGTCTTCTTGCCCTCAAGCTTGCTGGTGACGTAGTGCCGGCTGTACTCGCCGTGGTTGAACCTCCTGTACCTGCACGGCTCCCCGTCGGCGACGAGCTCCGGCAGCGGGCCCATCTCGACGTCGTAGGCCGGCGCGTAGAACGTGACGATGGACAGCCGGTCCTGCTCGCCGCTGGTCACCGCCCGGTGCTCCACGCTCTTGTACCTGCCGTTGGTGAGCACCTCGAGCGAGTCGCCGAGGTTGATGACGAGCGCGCGCGGGACGGGGTGGACGGGCACCCAGGCGTCGCCCCTGCGCACCTGCAGCCCGACGCGGCCGGCGTCCTGCTGGAGCACGGTGACGGCGCTCCCGTCCGAGTGCGCGCTGAGCCCCAGCACCAGGTCCGGCCGCGGGCACGGCGGGTAGAAGTTCATCCGCACGGCCTGCACGGCCGCCTCGCCGCCGAACATGCCCTCGAAGGTGCCGGCGGGCAGGCCGAGCGTCTCGGCGACGTGCGCTAGCAGCGCGACGCAGAGCGCCCTGACCTCGGCGGAGTACCTGACGAGCGTGTCGGAGAAGATCGCGGGCGTGGTCGGCCAGAGCGCGGGCCGCCGGATGGAGGGCGGGGACACGCCGAGCGCCAGCATGTTGCACCAGTCGAGCTTCTGGTCGTCGGAGAAGACGAAGGCGTGGCCGTACCCCTGGATGCCGCCCGGCGCCATCGGGTACCGCTGCTTCTCCTCCAGCGGCAGCGCGAAGAACTCCCTCGCCGCCCTCTCCATCCCGTCCAGCAGCTCGCCGTCGATGCCGTGGTTCACGACCTACATTTTCAGCAATTTCCTTCACGATGTCAGTACACGAACACTCAAAATGAAATGGTTTCATCGTTCGATCGATCGATTGGTTGGGACCTGGAAGAAGCCCCACTCCTCGCAGGCGAGCCTGAGCCTGCGCAGCTCGTCCCCGCCGCCGCGCCGCAGCTCGCCGACGTCGATCACGGGGATCTGCGCTTGCTCGCACACGTTGGCGCCGCCCGGCCGGTCGTCGCCCTCCCGGAGGTACCGCTCCGGCACGTCTTCCACACACACCCTCTGCAGCTCCTGCACGTCGTGGACCTCCCCGATCTCGAGCTGATCACTAGGATCCTGCTGCTTCTTCCGCTCCTCCTCCTGGTGCTGCTCCTTAGTAGAGCAGACGGCAGCAGAAGCCATTTTCGTTCAAAGATCTGGCAGCTCGATGGACCGATCGTTGCTCTGCTGAATCTCGGGGCCGTGTGGTGTGGTTGTATATATAGTACAGGGGGAGATCATCGTGATCCGTCCATTTCCTGGTGGAGTGGCCTACCATGACGATCATTCCTAGCTCGTTGATTGTTGCATGGCGCCACTGAGCTAGTGTGGTGTTATGTCACACCTGAGCTCATCTCATCTCAGCTCGGCGAGAAAACATAAGAGAAGGTTCAGAAAGATTGTGCCGGTGAAACCACAACACGCAGTCCAGTCCACGTCTGGAATTCAGGATATCTCCAGCCGGCAAGCTTGCTTTCACTTGTGAGGAGGTCTGACGAGCACGAATGTGTGGCAGTCTGTCAGGCAGAGCTGCTGGTGGTGGCAGGCAGTGTGCGCTTTAGCCTTTCTTTTTAGCTAGGCAGTTTCTTTCCTGTGAGCTTTTGCTTTGGCTCGCTATTCTGCTCCATGATTTACGACTTTCTGACGCAGGACGATCGAGTGGGTTCATTAGTCGGACGTTTTGCTTGCCGATTTTGGAGCTCGGGATAGGCACGGGCTGGGGTCCGTGGCAATGGCTTGAGTTAAATTAAGATATCTGTTGATGATGGGGAGCTAGCGGATGAGGCTGGTCGTTCATCATGATTCATGTCAACCTTTTCTTTTCTTTCAGCGGCGGTTTGGGACTTTTATTCGAGTCGAAGATAATGTACTAGTTTGGTTTCAGTCAAAAGCGCTAGTTTTCATTCAGACCACGCATGCATTGAGATTGCCATATGTTTGGTTCCATATGTTTTTCAGAAATAGCACGCATTGAGATTGTCATATATATGTTTCGTTCAAAACCGCTAGTATGGTTCCATATGTTTTTCAGAAAGAAAAACGAATACAGAGAGAGAGAGAGAGTTCACACCGGACAGGCAAATAATAGGAGTAAAAACTGCCATTCCATTAATGATGAATAGTGCTATATATACCACCGGAAAAGGCACTTACAACAGGCGCGTCTGTTCGGAAGGACATGTACAAACCGACATACAAGTTGCACAGATAGCAACTGCCGTGGTTAACTACAAGCTTTAATTAAAATAACTAATTAAATCCTAACACTCCCCTAATGCATGCTTGCCTTTTGAGTGTTCATCATCTTGAAATAGTCTCCTCCAAAAATTCTATGGAAAAAATATGAGGAGTAGTATGGATGATATGTTGCTAAAACTCCTTTAAACCCAGTAGAAAAAATAAGGAGAAAACAATGCAACATATAATGATTGGATATGCCGTTAAAACTCCTTCAAACCCAGTGGAAAAATAAGGAGAAAATGATATATCATATAATGATTATTGCCTCTATTAACTCAATATGAAGTAAATTCATAGAATAGAGAGGTCAATAAATATGTCGTGTATACTTTCCTAAAAAAACCAGTGGGGAAAATAGACAGTATGACATAGGTCTTATGTTGATATTATCTCATTAAAAACCTTGATGAAAACCTGGATAGTAAACTCATAAAGGGAAAAAAGAGTGTAATATGATGGTTTGAATATGAGTGATTTAGGAAGATACTCCCCCTGATTCTTGCAAACCTCGAAGCCATCGCATACCAATTCCATGAAAGTAATTCTGGAATGTTGAAGTTGATAGAAACTTTGTTAACAAACCAACGAAGTCATCGCTTGATTTGAGTTGCAAGATGTTTATTCCTCGATTCACTTGGAGTTCATGGAGATAAAACAATTTAGGGGGAATACGCTTAGTGATATTGCTCTTGATGTATCATGTTTGCATCTGTGCAACACAAGTAACATTATCCATGTAGATAATGGTCGATGATTCAAGAGAACCAATGCCAAATGACTGATGTATGTGGTTTATCATTCTATGAAGCCACATGTGTTAACACATAGCATTGTATTTCAGAATGAATGGCAGGTGTAGTCACTAGTCTTTTGGAAGACTTCAAATGGGTGAAGGTTCTACCATGTAGGTACACATTGTGAGGATCAGGTAAGTAGCCAGTATCTATGTCTGATGATATTGGAGTTCAGGTTTCTCCGAAGCTGAACAATAGGTCAAGATATTTGGTGCCTTGGAGATATCGAAAGATATTCTTGATTCCCAACCATTTTGTTGGTGGGTCCAATAGCATTGAGATATGGAACTCTAGGCCCCAACATCTCTTATACATCTTACCGTGGTTGAGTGAATCTTTCTCCACGTCTAGAGATCGAACAATCGGCATGGAAGATGGATATGACTTGTCCATATCAAGTTTATCCAATATTTTCTGACATAGGCAACTTGGTGTACCATAATACTTGAGTGAAGGAGATCGAGTTGTAGTCTCAAACATTATTTGGTTTATCCAAATCCTTCATCTCAAAATCCATCATTTTTATATGATCACGTGCTTCATCATTGTAGGAGTAATCCTTATGTTTGATGAACGCACATTGGTAATCATCATTATAGGAGTAGTCCTTGTGTAAGGAAATCACTACGTCGGCTGTACCAAATATACCGACAACAATAAGCCATATGATGACTTTCATTTACACAATATGTTGCATTTGTATTTCAGTTTGGATTGAGATTCCATCAAAAACCGTACATGTCCAAATCTTGTGCCACATGGATATGTAGTCACTACATCTGTCAACTGCATAGATAGATGATTTTGTACTGTCAGTGATATAAGTATCAAAAAATAGGATTCCCCTTGTGTCTGGAGAGTAGGCATCGGATCTCTACGGAAATCTGACCTTATGCTACAAGCCTTGCTTTCTCACCACCTTGTTGTTCTCATTCCGCTTTGAGAAGAAAACATATTGAATCCCATATAGGGAATTCATTTGGAAGAGAGAGGCTATTTTCTGCTTGGATTGCACCCTTCGAGCGAGTGGTTTACACTATGTCATGGCCATGGTCTTTGGATCCGAATTGTTCTGAAGGTATTTTGCAATCATACAATAGAAATGTTTGTCGATAGTTGTCGGATTTTGTTATATGATTCTCTAGAAGATATATTGAGGAAATCTCATGCACCCATGTTGACTCTTCGTGATTTTCCAATACACATGAGTTTAGGTGCTCTAATATTCTAGCCAGTGTGTGCAAGCTGAAGCTGGGTTGTGGAGGTTTACCTTCCACTGGGTGTATACTACCCATAAGGTATTTATCAACGCTAGGTTGACTTGAATTTACTAATTTGGAGGATTTCTCCTCAATCTCCCTTGTTGCTTGCATGGAAGATGGATCCTGGTTAGAGGCTGTACTACTGCCCCTCATTGTAGGAACGGGGAGTTGAGTGATTTTTATTGGTACCTCCACTCTTTCGGGTGCATTTCTAGCCGGATTATAGGATTTTTGTAACACCTTTGAGATCAGTAAATGGATCTAGCGGGTTATTTGCAATGTGTTGCAAATATGTGAATCTGAACGTAGAGTCCAAATTCTTGATTATGTGGATGTGAGGAGGAACGTGGAGTTCCAATTGATTTCCTGGCATTCTATTTGCTACTTGAAATCTCCCTCTAGTCCCTATAAATAATCCTCCTTCAATATAGCAATCAATGTACTGGGCTATGATAGGATCCCCTATGAGGGGTTCAAGGTACTTGGTGATCAACAGAGATCTGTATCCCACATAGATCCCTAGTCTGTGAGCCCGTTGATGTACATTGCGGTGGTGAGATCGGTACGCGTGAAGCACTTCTGAACTTACGCAAATGGGAAATTCTCGGAGGATTTCCATGTATCAATTGTAGAAGGGAAGTACTGCGATATGCAGTTTGTCAATTAGCAGTGTGTAAAAATCGCATGACTCCAACGTGAAGTTGGTATAGTGCATTTCATCAACAAAGGTATTGCAATGAGTTTTACCTTTTTATTTAGGGATTCATCCAAACCATTATGAGTGTGGATGTATGAATAAAGTGCTAAACTTCAATCCTAGTGCCATGCACTATTTATTGAAGGCACATAAGGAGAATTATGCAGCATTTTCCATGTCTAGTCCACATAGTTGTTTGAGAAGACCAGGAATGTGTCCCTAAACATGTTCAAGTAACTGAAGTGGTTTAGCTTGTATATTGAGGTGTAAGTGCCTTAAAACTAGCTTCCCTATGGTGTATGATGTGCACACAAAGTCTAATTACCAAGGAAATTTGGATTCAAGCAAATCGTGACCAATGGAATTGCACTATATGCAACATGTGCTACAGGTTGGATGTACATGTAGTACAATCCAAACAATAGAGAGTGTACTTTTTCAATTACTTGTTCCTCATCCATCAGATTGACTCTCGTAGAAGTCTATATATAGAGTTAAAGAATTTCCACTATGGAAATCTTTTCTCAGATATATATAATACATTCAATCTTATTTACATTAGAGTGATGATACAATATATTGTGATATACAATATCTATGTTCTATTACAACATCACAAATGGACATAAATGACTAAGTTGATCACTAAGGAGATAATGGGACTAGTCGAAGTCTCCAAACATGTTCCTTGAGGCGTACTCGACCATCATGTTCTCCGTGCCCTAGGGCCCTCTAACGTCTGGAGAGTCATGGTGTTGTTAGGTCCAGGAGGAACATCTTGCGAACAACCAGCTCCATATATGCCATCTAGATGGAGGCTGAAGTTAGATTCAAACCTTTTCCCTTGTGGTGCTTTGCGTGCCTGGGATTGCTGGTAGAGAATAGCCAGATGCTTTGGCATCTTGCACTTGTTAGTAGGATGTGTGTAGCATCCACACTTGTCGCAAAGCTTAGTTTTGTCAAACTTGGGCTTTGTGGTGCCTGCCCATGGTCTGACTTTATAGGCTTCCTGTTCCGATTGTTCTTTCACTTACCATTGAAGTTAGATGGCATGTCTTTGAAAGCACCATCAAACATATGTACGTTCGCAATGTTCATATGAACTTCAGGCAAAGGTTGGGAACCAACCGGGCATCGAGAGCCATTCTTAGCGAGTAGTCCATCGCGCTTTTCAGCCTGAAGTAGGATATGAATGAGGTCGGAATAGACCTGGTAGTTAGCAGCACGGTACTACTGATGGAGAAGCCTTTTAGATTGGAGCATAGTAGAGAGAGTTTTCTCTATTTTCTCTGCATCAATAGATTCCTTCCCACAAAAACGCAGTTTGGAACTGATCTTATGAACCTCATGATTGTAATCCCCAATAGACTTGAAGTGCTGGAGACGAATGTGAGTCCAACCATGGAGTGCTTCGAGTAGGACAACTACCTTCTGCTACCCATACCTCATTTTGAGGGCCTGAAACAAGGCACTTGGGGATTCCTCCAAGTACTCAAACGCCAAGTCTGGAAGAACGGTGCCTTATGACATACAAGGCAACATGCTTTTACTCTTTTGCCAGTGGCGTGACTCTGACCGGAGGTGACCCGGATTGCACGCGTAATACCATGGGATGCGAGACTGATCTTAATATCCATGTCCCATGTATGGTAGTTGTGGCCGTTGAGGGTGAACGCCTCAAATTTTGAAGCCATCGTTTACCTCCATGGGTAAACCATAGGTTATTATTTATGCTTCGGTAAACCACAAACCATCATGGTTATGTTGTAATGAACTTTGCAAAATTAATGATAATTTTAAGAAGTAGGTTTGAAATCACTAGTGTGAACTTCAAATTGTTAAGTGTGACACATTGTAGATAATCTCCAAAATGAATCTAGAGTAGATCTTTCAGCACTAGAGAGTAAAATCTGAGGAAAACAGTAGATACTCATGTTTCTATTTTTTTTGGAAAAGAGTATATATTAATATCGTGGAGATATCAATTTCACCCAGCCTCTGCAACAACGCATGCCCTAGCGGCCTTACGGATGCACATAGCCCAGAAAAAAGAAAGAAGAATTACAGAAAAAGTCCTGCTACAGAGAACTATTCCTCAAAGCAACGACACTGACACCACTAGAACAACACAGTAGTCATCCACACCAAAAAACAACGCCTTCAAGAATGAAACAATGCACAAGCGCCGTCGTTGCCCGATCAAAAATCATAGGTTTTCACCCTAGAGAAAGTCCTTGCTCGCATAACAATGCCTTCAACAAGGCCATTGCCAGTCATAACCAGTTAAGGCCAAACCTTGGATTTTCACCCCGCAAGATAAGACTGGGAACTCCTCCTATGTTGTCTTCCCCCACAAATAGTCATTGTTGTGAGTCATAGATCATGCATCTAGTTCGTCGTTGCCACAAAGACTCAAATCACCTCTGGCACCCATTGCACTTCTCACCAAGTCCTTAGCTTCTTGCAAGGCACTTGGCAAATAAAATCCGTGGCGAAATGCTTTTGCAACTAGGGCTCTGGATGAGGCATGATGCCCACATTCCCCTTGATGAATATCCTAGAGGATTTCCTGCCCTTCTTCCGGGTCAATGCATCACTGAAGAACATTGGTTACGCTTCTCTTGTATAATTCGCCATTTATGATGGTATAGACCTTTTCCCTTCTTTGCACTTTCCTGGCCGAGACTTCATCACTCGACAAACTCCCATCCTTCAAGAACGACAAAATCGGTTGTGCCCATGCTGGCACACCTCGAGCCAGGAAAACCAGTTCAACAATATCCATCGATTCCACTGACATAATCTCAGCCGGGTTTGGGTGCGCAGTCCCCGGGTTCTGCGAGGCAGTCCTCGGGTTTGCCGAATCAGTCCTCAGGTTACTTGGAACACTCCCCACATCTATATCCGTAGAGACAGCTTCTGACTCTGGACTGGCCGAGATAAAGATTGACTCGGATTTGGGTGATGGTTTGATGGATGGTTTCTTGAGGTGTTCAAGAGCTATATCTGGCGGGATTGATTGTCGGGATGAACCAAGTTTGGATAACACGTTAGCAGGATCATTTTTAGCCCAAGGTACATGGTGGAACTCACGTCAATCAAAGTACCCACTGGTTTTCTGAATGTGAAATCTATATGAGGCCATGTTTGCATCAAGTGCATCCCAATGACCCGAAACCTATTGTACTACTAGGTTTGAATCACCAAAGCATTGGATCCTACGAATACCAATCTCCTTTGATACTTTGAGCCCATGCAACAATGCCTCATATTCGGCTACATTGTTCGATGCTCTAAAATAAATTTGTAGCACATATCTCAATTGATCCTTTTTGGGCGAGGTGATGACTATCCCGTCACCTAACCCGGTTTTCAACTTTGACCTGTCAAAATGCATTCTCCAATAGTTCGAGTTAGGCAATGGCGACTCATATTGCATTTCAGCCCAATCGACAAAAAAGTCGGCCAGTGCCTGAGATTTTATAGCATCTCTCCTATCATATTGTGGGGCATATGGAGCTAACTCGATAGCCCATTTGGCGACTCGGCCACTTGCATCTTTATTATCGATTATCTCAGATATTGGTGCTTTATATATCACCTTTATAGGATGTTCCTCAAAATAATGCTTAAGCTTATTGGCCTCCATATGGACGCCATATGTCATCTTTTGATAATGTGAGTAATTTTGTTTTGACGCAGAAAGTACCTCACTCGGGTAAAAAACTAGCCTCTGCACCGACTTAACCTCCTCGTCACGCTCCACCACTATCACAAGACTTACACTCGGTTGGTCGCTGCTATATAGAGCAAAATTGGCTCTTTGGATAGTGGCGAGGCTAGCATATTTTTTAACTCATGGAAAGCACTATCTTCCTGCGGTGTCCAGATGAACTTATACAACTTTTTCATCAGTTGGTATAGAGGCAGTGCCTTTCCCCCCAGCCAACGGACGAAACGACTCAACGATGCCAGGCAACCAATGAACTTATGGACATCGTTAGGACACTTCATCAGTTCCATACGCTCAATGGCACTGATTTTAGTCAGATTAGCTTTGATACCTCGGCTTGACATGAGGAAGTCGAGTAACTTTCCGGCCGGAACACCGAAGGTATATTTTTCCGAGTTAAACTTCATTCGGAACCTTATCAAGTTCGCGGATGTTTGCCTGATATCATCTAGGAGAGTATGACTCTCCTTGGTTTTTATCACCACATCATCAACATGCACTTGCACATTTTTTTCCAATCTGATCATGCAAGCATTTTTGCATGCACCTTTGATATGCTGCACCTGCATAACGTAAGCCGAATGGCATGGTGCGATAGAAATAAGCCTCGTACGGGGTAATAAAGGAAATTTTTATTTGACCGGCCAGGTTTAACGGTATCTGGTGGAAACCAGAGTATGCATCAAGAAATGATAGAAGTTCACAACCAGCGGTCGAATCAATGACTTAATAAATTCTGGGCAAAGTAAATGGGTCCTTTGGACATGCCTTGTTCAAATTGGTGTAGTCAATGCACATGCACCACACCACAACAACGTTCGGATCATCCTTCTTCTTTTCAACCAGAACTAGATTAGACAACCAATCCGGATGAAGTACCTCCATAATAAACCCGGCTGCAAGGAGCCGAGCTATCTCATCACCTATAATATTTCTCCTATCCTCGGCGAAGCGGTGGAGATGTTGCTTCACCGGCCTTGCATTAGGCCTGACATGCAAAGAGTGCTTAGCTAGCTCCCTCGGAACACCTTGCAGGTCTTGTGTGGACCATGCAAAAATATCACAATTCTCACGAAGGAAGCTGATGAGCTCGCTTTCCTATTTCTCTGTCAAGACCGCACCAATAGTGATAAAGCGCTCCGGGAATTTCTCACCAATCTGCACTTTCTTTGTATATTTAGTCGGTTAAAAAGACACACTCCCATGTGGGTTACCCATCGCCAACATATTCAGCTGAGCCGATTGAACTAGTGCCACTGCATCCCGAATCCTCTTCTTCTCCTATGCTATCACCAATGACTCGGCCAGATTTGATACGGCCGAGGCACACTCCATAGAGCGCCTAAAGTACACAACAATGGTGATGACCCCATTTGGTCCTGGTATCTTCATATTTAAGTAACTTATGTGGGTACTATCCATGAACTTGGAAATTGTCGGCCTACCAAGCAAAGCCTGATAACAACTCTCAAGATCCACAACCTCAAACAACAAATTCTCCATCATGCAATTATCTCTCATGCCAAATAATACATCTATTCAGACTTTCCCAATCGGCTCACATGACAAACCCGACACAATGCCATGGAAGGTGGTCTTAGTCGCCTGGAGCAAATTCTACGAGATACCCAATTTGTGCATTGTGTCCTTGTACAGGATATTGATACTACTACCATTATCAATGAGCACCTTGGAGAACTTCACATTTATGTTTGGCCCGATGAAGGTTGGGTCAAGCACCAGAGCATATGATCTAGGACTCGGCATAATCTTAGGGTGATCCTTTATGCTTCAGGTGATTTCCTGGTCCGACCAATCCATATACTTCAGCACCACCGGCATAACCACGTTAACCTCCATATGTCCCCTCTACACACTTTGCCTATCATTTTCCTCTGTCGTGAATAGGGCATAACTCTGGTGATGTTCTCTATGCTCATTCCGGTAATCTTGGCCGGGGTTTCCGTAGTTCCCTTGGTTCTTATTTCCCACTTGATGCACATTTTCTCTCCTCTCTTAGTTCTCATACCTCGGCGGTGGCGGGGGTGATGGCTCTGTAATGGCGCCAGGAAAATGCTGGAGCGATGATGATGTAGAGCTCGTTGGGAACCCCAAGAGGAAGGTATGATGAGCACAACAACAAGTTTCCCTCAGTTATGAAACCTAGGTTTAATCGAACCAGTAGGAGCAAGGAAACACCCCAAAGGTGTTACTAGCTGAGCCTTGGCAGGGCGCAGTACCGGTGCTAGTAGCAACGTGGAGACCTGCACAACACAACCACATAACTTTGTCCCCAACTTGCGATGATGTTGTCAATCTCACCGTGTTTTGCGGAAAACAAAGGATTAAACATATCGAATGGAAATAAGTAAAAGTTTGCAGAAAGTAAACATAAAGCAGTAACAGTTTGTAGATTGTATGTAAAAGACAAGGACCGGGATCCATAGTTCACTAGAGGTGTCTCTCCTTAAGATAGATAACATGCTGGGTGAACAAATTACAGCGGGGCAATTGACAAACATCGAGAAAGCAATACATGCATATACTAATCATCTTGACTCCTTTGAGACTTGATTCGGCATTACAACATTATACATAGATCGCCATCCAACTGCATCTATGACTAATAATCCACCTTCAGGTTATCATCCGAACCCCCTCCAGTATTAAGTTGCAAGCAGCAGATTATTGCTTTACGAACTGCGTGTAAAGTAAACAATACGATTGTTCTATGAACAAAGGATTGTTGTTTTCTCCCTAGTAGCAACAACACATCTAGTATCTTAGAGATTTCTGTCACTTCCCCAGATTACCAGAGGCATAAACCCACTATCGAGCATAAATACTAACTCTTGGAGTTGCTAGCATCTACTTGGCCAAGATAGCTACTAACAACGGAAAGCATGCAAGATCACAAATAACAAAGACATGATAGAATCAAGAATCAATCTGAAATAGCATCTCAATATCCATCGGATCCCCGCAAACACAACATGCAGAATTACAAATAGATGATCTTGATCATGAACGGAGCTCACAAGATCTAAACATGAAAGCACAAAGGAGGAGAACCAGCCATCTGGCTACTACATGGATCTGTAGTCCAAGGATGAACTACTCACGCATCACACCGGAGGCTTGCATGGTGATGAAGAAGGCCTCCAGGTTGAATTCCCCTCTCCGGCAGGGTGCCGGGAAGAGCTTCAGATCCCTCCCGATCTAGGGATGGAGATGATGGTGGCTAAAGACTCTTTCATGGATTTTTGATTAGTTACTTAGGGTTTTCGTCCCGAGGGAATCTTATAGGCGGAAGGAGAGGCCGAGGGGGTGCCGAGAGCGGCCACACCACCCCCTGGCCCGGGCCAGGCTGGGCCGCGCGGCCAGGTGGTGTGGTGGCCCCCTGGCCCTTCTCCGTCTCGTATTCTGGCACTTGATGACTTTCGGAAAAATAGGCACTTTGGCTTGTGTCCCGTCCAATTCCGAGAATATTCATTTTCTGACTTTCCTGGAACCAAAAATAGCAGAAAACAGGCAGCTGGCACTGTGGCTCTTGTTAATAGGTTAGTTCAAGAAATCATATGAAAAGTACTCCAAAGTTGGAACAAAACACAAGAAAGTGGATAAAACCAAGCATGGAACATCAAAAATTATAGATACATTTGCAATGTATCAACATCCCCAAATTAACTCCTGCTCGTCCTCGAGTAGGTAAGTGATAAAAAGAAAGAATAATTTTTGAGGTGACATGCACCATCAAAGACTTGATCAAAGTATTTGTAAAACATTCAAAGCTGGGATGAAAGTACTTCAATCATAACATGAAAGGCAAAGTTCTAGAAATAAGCAAAGAAACTATGATGCAACATGAAAAGGCACAAACAAAAGATTGATGAATAACAATTGTTTGCAAGACGTTTGTTTGTTTCACATAAAGAAAACATAGCACAATAGTATTCAGCTTGTCCCTCATAGAGTAGCAAATATAAATGCATAGGACACCTTCAAAGTTCATAAGAGTGACTAGATACAATAGTTTAAAACAAGCAATAACAAGTTATGCATGAATCAACTAGTCTTGGGACAATGCACATAGAACTAAGAATGGCCACTATGGTCTCAAAGTAGGTGCATAAAGATAGAAGGTGGAGACTCAATATAATGGTGGAAGAAAGGCCTTTGTAAAAGGAAGTAGGGATTCAAGTCTCATAAAGAGCTTCCAAAAATTATGGTACTTATAGCTTTCAGCTCTCATTGCCCCTATCATAAGCATCTTTAAGGTGATTAAGGTTAAAGTGACACAACTAAGAGGATATGATTGACAAGTTATAAATCGAAATCTCATGCCCCTTATTTACGAAGACTGATCCTCATGCTACTCAACTTCAGTCACGAGTAAGATCTTGTCATTGTAAGTACATGTGTATCATTAGAACCGCCAACTGGGTACCCCTTGCACATGGTACATGAGCTATCCCATAATCAAAATGACAAGGCAAGTAGACAATGAGCATCTCAGCGATCTTTTTATTTTCTATTTGCATAGGTTTTTATTGAGGATGCTTCATAGAGTGCTCATTATGGTGATGCTCCCAGTTTCCACCATGATTAGGCATGGCTTAGGCTAGCGGCCTAGGCGTTTCTCTAACACACATACAAACTCCATGATCTTACAAGTTCCACTTTTATTTCACACCGCCGGGATCCGTAAGCAAAAGAACATGATATCAACGAGGTACAAAGTATAAGTGCAATGTTGAAAGCGTTCCCCATGAAACATGGTTCTGCTAATTTCAACTTATAAAGCGCAAGCATATACGCAACAAAGAAGGACCCAATGGTTCAAGTTTATTAGATGCAAAAGGTAAAGTGTGCCATCAAGTTCATGAGAGCTTTAATCACTAGTTTTCTCATAACAAGTTTAATTTGGAAGGTAAACAAAAGCATGAATATACTTGGAATAGCATCAACTAGTAGGTAGGTATGGTGGAATCTTTGGAATAACTTGGTTTAGGGAGTTGGATGCATGAGTGGAACTCATACTTGGTTATGGAGGCTAGCAAAAGACTGGGAGCGACAAACTAAGAGAGCAATAATGGCCATAATCATGCAGAGCGACAAAACATCATTGATCAAACCATAGAGTGATACTACAAGTTGAAAACTAAAGGATCATAAAGGCTATGGTGATTTGAGATAGTCATAACATGGTGTGAGCATGTGCCAAGTCAACCCAGATAAAGCATCAAAGGAGAATACCACTATACTATGCTTTAATATGCTAAAACAATGCATGATTCATCCAAGGCACATTAAGCAATCTCAATTGTTTATAACAAGTCATGCTACAACAAAGAATACTAAGCATAAAGCCAAAACAATATCAAGCATGGCATGACAAAGCATAGGCCACAGTCAAAAACGAGCTCTTTTTACCACATAAGCATGAACTTTCCTACTCTTTTCCAAACCAAACCAAACTATTTATAAAACAACGTATGAAAGAGGGGGTCCAACCAATTTATTTAGAAAACTAAGCAAACCAAGCAAACTAAAAACCAAAACGAAAATGAAAAAGAAGACGCTCCAAGAACAACACAACTGTGCATGAAACAATAAAAATGAAGCATTTGGAAGAAACTTGGTATTTTTATTGATGAAGGAGGGGATGCCTTGGGCATCCTGATGGCTCAATGCACGACGCCCAGAAAAATGCTTGATGGCGGTGTTGATGTAGAGCTCGTTGGGAACCCCAAGAGGAAGGTATGATGAGCACGGCAGCAAGTTTCCCTCAGTTATGAAACCAAGGTTTAATCGAACCAGTAGGAGCAAGGAAACACCTCAAAGGTGTTACTAGCTGAGCTTTGGCAGGGCGCACTACCGGTGCTAGTAGCAAAGTGGAGACCTGCACAACACAACCACATAACTTTGTCCCCAACTTGCGATGAGGTTGTCAATCTCACCGTGTTTTGCGGAAAACAAAGGATTAAACGTATCAAATGGAAAGAAGTAAAAGTTTGTAGAAAGTAAACACAAAAAGTAAACAGTTTGTAGACTGTATGTAAAAGACAAGGACCGGGATCCATAGTCTACTAGAGGTGGCTCTCCTTAAGATAGATAACATGCTGGGTGAACAAATTACAGCGGGGCAATTGACAAACACCGAGAAAGCAATACATGCATATACTAATCATCTTGACTCCTCTGAGACTTGATTGGGCATTACAACATAATACATAGACCGCCATCCAACTGCATCTATGACTAATAATCCACCTTCAGGTTATCATCCGAACCCCCTCCAGTATTAAGTTGCAAGCAACAAATTATTGCTTTACGAACTACGTGTAAAGTAAACAATACGATTGTTCTATGAACAAAGGATTGTTGTTTTCTCCCTAGTAGCAACAACACATCTAGTACCTTAGAGATTTCTGTCACTTCCCCAGATTACTAGAGGCATGAACCCACTATCGAGCATAAATACTAACTCTTGGAGTTGCTAGCATCTACTTGGCCAAGATAGCTACTAACAACGGAAAGCATGCAAGATCTCAAATAACAAAGACATGATAGAATCAATAATCAATCTGAAATAGCATCTCAATATCCATCGGATCCCCACAAACACAACATGTATGAATTACAAATAGATGATATTGATCATGAACGGAGCTCACAAGATCTAAATATGAAAGCACAAAGGAGGAGAAACCAGCCATCTAGCTACTACATGGATCCGTAGTCCAAGGATGAACTACTCACGCATCACACCGGAGGCTTGCATGGTGATGAAGAAGGCCTCCAGGGTGAATTCCCCTGTCCAGTAGGGTGCCGGGAAGAGCTTCAGATCCCTCCCGATCTAGGGATGGAGATGACGGCGGCTACAGACTCTTTCGTGGATTTTTGATCGGGTACTTAGGGTTTTCGTCCCAAGGGAAATATATAGGCAGAAGGAGAGGCCGAGGGGGTGCCGGGAGCGGCCACACCACCCCCTGGCGCGGGCCAGGCCTGGCCGCGCGGCCAGGTGGTGTTATGGCTCCCTGGCCCTTCTCCGTCTCGTATTCTGGCACTTGATCACTTCCGGAAAAATAGGCACTTTGGCTTTTGTCCCGTCCAATTCCGAGAATATTCATTTTCTGACTTTCCTGGAACCAAAAATAGCAGAAAACAGGCAACTGGCACTGTGGCTCTTGTTAATAGGTTAGTCCAAGAAATCATATGACAAGTACTCCAAAGTTGGAAGAAAACACAAGAAAGTGGATAAAACCAAGCATGGAACATCAAAAATTATAGATACATTTGCAATGTATCAACATCCCCAAGCTTAACTCCTGCTCGTCCTCGAGTAGGTAAGTGATAAAAAGAAAGAATAATTGTTGAGGTGACATGCACCATCAAAGACTTGATCAAAGTATTTGCAAAACATTCAAAGCTGGGATCATAGTACTTCAATCATAGCATGAAAGACAAAGTTCTAGCAATAAGCAAAGAAACTATGATGCAACATGTAAAGGCACAAACAAAAGATTCATGAATAACAATGCTTTGCAAGACGTTTGTTTGTTTCACATAAAGAAAACATAGCATACTAGTATTCAACTTGTCCCTCAATAGAGTAGCAAATATAAATGCATAGGACACCTTCAAAGTTCATAAGAGTGACTAGATACAATAGTTTAAAACAAGCAATAACAAGTTATGCATCAATCAACTAGTCTTGGGACAATGCACATAGAACTAAGAATGGCCACTATGCTCTCAAAGTAGGTGCATAAAGATAGAAGGTGGAGACTCAATATAATGGTGGAAGAAAGGCCTTTTGTAAAAGGAAGTAGGGATTCAAGTCTCATAAAGAGCTTCCAAAAATTATGGTACTTGTAGCTTTCCGCTCTCATTACCCCTATCATAAGCATCTTAAAGTGATTAAGGTTAAAGTGAACAAACTATGGTGTACATGCTTGACGAAGTATAAGTCAGAAATCTCATGTCCCATGTATACGAGGGCCGCTCCTCATGCTACTCAAGTTTAGTCACCGGTAAGTTCTTGTCATCGTAAGTACATGTGTATCATTGAGAACCGCCAACGGGGTACCCCTTGCCCGATGATATGGAAGAATCCCCATATCAAAATGACAAGGCAAGCAGACAACAAGCATCTCAGCATTCTTCTTATTTACCATGGGAATATGGTGCTTTTTTCTCTCTTTACTCTTTTCATAGTATCTCTTTTTTTCTTTTTCTTTTTCTTTTCTCTTTTTTTCTCTCAATAGGACTCTTTTTTTATAAGAAGAATTCTTCATAGACAGCTCATTATGGTTACTTTGCAGGTTTACACCATGTCAGCATGGATTAGACCAGCGGCCCAGGTATTTCTCTAACACATATACATAACTCCATGGACTTACGAGCTCCCCTTTTATTTCACACCGACGACATCCATATACAAAAGAGCATGATATCAACTAGGTACAAGTACCAAGTGCAATGTTGAAAGCGTTCCCCATGAAAGCATGGTTCTGCTAATTCCCGACAAATAAGTGCAAGCATAGACAACATAGAAGACACAATGGTTCAAGTTTATTAAGGTCAAGTAAAGTAAAGTGTGCCATCAAGTTCATGAGAGCTTTAATCACTAGTTTTCTCATAACAAGTGGAAGGTAAACAAAAGCATGAATGTACTTGGAATAGCATAAGCTAGTAGGTAGGTATGGTGGACTCTTTGGAATAACTTGGTTTAGGGAGTTGGATGCATGAGTGGAACTCATACTTTGTTGTGGAGGCTAGCAAAAGACTGGGAGCGACAAACTAAGAGAGCAATAATGGCCATAATCATGCAGAGCGACAAAACATCATTGATAAAAGCATAAAGTGATACTACAAGTTGAAAACTAAAGGATCATAAAGGCTATGGTGACTTGATATAGTCATAACATGGTGTGATCATGTGCCAAGTCAACCCAAATAAAGCATCAAAGGAGAATACCACTATACTATGCTTTAATATGCTAAAACAACACATGATTCATCCAAGGCACATTAAGCAATCTCAATTGTTTATAACAAGTCATGCTACATCAAAGAATACTAAGCATAAAGCCAAAACAATATCAAGCATGGCATGACAAAGCATAGGCCACAGTAAAAAACAAGCTCTTTTTACCACATAAGCATGAACTTTCCTACTCTTTTCCAAACCAAACCAAACTATTTGCAAACCAAAGTATGAAAGAGGGGGTCCAACCAATTTATTCAGAAAACTAAGCAACCCAAAGCAAACTAAAACGAAAACGAAAACGAAAAAGAAGACGCTCCAAGAAAAACACAACTGTGCATGAAACAATAAAAATGAAGCGTTTGGAAGAAACCTGGAATTTTATTGATGAAGAAAGGGATGCCTTGGGCATCCCCAAGCTTTGACGCTTGTAATTGTTGGATATTTCTTGGGGTGACACGCGTGGCATCCCCAAGATTGAGCTTTAGTCCATTCTTCATCTCATTACCCATTCCTTCCATACACCTGAAATTTTTCCTTCATACAAAACTTCACACAATCTAATTAGCAACATTAGTGCACTTAAGATAAATAAGTCTCAAGGTTCAGTTCTAAGACCAAATAAACTTCCATTAGAACACTAGCTACTGTAGCACTTCCCTCAAAAAGCTCAATTCCCCAAAAGAACTCAAGAAGGACCTAACAAGAAGCAAATGCAGAAAATGGCAGAAATCTGTCAAAACTGACCAGCAGGTAAAGACGAATTTTTTCGAAGACCTTCTGTTGCTCAAATTAAAAGGTGTTTAACTAAAGAAAGTTAGATAACAACCTGGGGCAGAAGCACAAAAATTCATGCCTCAAAAAGGAGTACATAGATTTTACACAAATTTTTACGGTGAAGCACAAAAATCTGTTTCGGGACAACAACTTTCCCAATCATTACTTCACTCTCATTAGAGGTTACTCTTGGCACAAAAAGCAAATACAAAGGATAATGAGAGGTTATTACAGAGGTAATAACTTCCAAGACTCATCTAAAACTCTTGGGGTTATCTCCCAACAAGTACTTTTCTTTAACGCCTTTAAGTTAGGCAAAAGAAGCAAAGAAAGAATCAACTGTTCTCAAGTGAAGAAGCATTAAGACCAAATTTTGTTTTCATAGGAGAAGCAAAAGAAATATTTTCTCTCTTTTTAGGGAAGTGTTCTATACCTTTCTTGAGTGGGAGATGATATTTAATGGTGCCTTCTTTCATATCAATGATGGCACCAACAGTTCTAAGAAAAGGTCTTCCCAAAGTAATAGGACAAGAAGCATTGTATTCAACATCCAAAACATAGAAATAAACGGGGACATAGGAATCGTTAACCATAATAAGAACATCATTAAGACTCCCCATGAGTTTCTTTTTAGCATTAGCATCAAGTGGGACATTCAAATAACAATCTTCAAGAGGACGCAAATCAAGCATATCATAAATCCTTCTAGGCATAATAGAAACACTACTATCAAGATCACACAAAGATTTGAAATCAAAGTCATTCACTTTCATATTAATGATGGGTTCCCAACCATCTTCTTGTTTTATAGGAATAGAAGCTTTATGTTTCATCTTTTCTTCTTTAATCTTTATGTGAGCATTAGTAATGTGTTTTGTAAAAGCCATGTTCATAGCACTAGCATTACGACTTATGGCAAGCTTTTGTAGGAACTTAATAACTTCAGAGATATTGCAACCATCAAGATCAAAATCAACTTTATCATCTAAAGTAGTAGGACTATTACTAGCCTCAACACTAGTGGTGGTGATAGTAGAAACACTAATGTTTGTAGCAATTTCATCTTCTCTTTCCCACTTAGCATGTAATTCAGCTAATAGTCTAACATTTTCATCAATTCTTACTTGTATAGCATTAGTAGCTGCAAATGGATTCTCATTAGCTTCAGGTTTAGCAGCCATTTTATTCAAAGTAGATTGAGCTTCAGCCAAGGATGCTATCTTTCACCATTAGAGAGTTTTTCCTCAATAGTTTTATTGAAAGCAGTTTTTTTACTAATAAAATCTTTAAGCATAACTTCAAGTTCAGAGGGAGCACTCTTATTATTGTTGTAAGAATTTCCATAAGCATTACCATTGTTGGGAGGATATGGCTTATAATTGTTGTTACCAAAATTGTTCCTATAAGCATTATTACCATAAGCATTGTTGCCAAAATTGTTATTTCTTATGAAGTTCACATCAACTTGCTCTTCTTGAGCAACCAAAGAAGCCAAAGGAACATTATTTGGATCAATATGGGCTTTCCCATTAACAAGCATAGACATAATAATATCAATCTTATCACTCAAGGAGGAAGTTTCCTCAACAGAATTTACCTTCCTACCTTGTGGAGTTCTCTCAGTATGCCATTCAGAATAATTAACCATCATATTGTCCAGAAGTTTTGTTGCAGCACCCAAAGTGATGGTCATAAAGGTACCTCCAGCAGCTGAATCCAATAGGTTCCTTGAAGAATACTTCAATCCTGCATAAAAAGTTTGGATGATCATCCAAGCAGTCAGTCCATGAGTGGGACAATTCTTTACCAAAGATTTCATTCTTTCCCAAGCTTGAGCAACATGTTCATTATCAAGTTGTTTAAACTTCATTATTTCACTTCTCATAGATATAATCTTAGCAGGAGGATATTATTTTCCAATGAAAGCATCTTTGCATTTAGTCCAAGAATCAATACTATTCCTAGTTAAGGAATTCAACCATTCTTTAGCTTTTCCTCTCAAAGAGAAAGGAAACAATTTCAGTTTAATAATATCACTATCTATATCCCTATGCTTTTGCATCTCACAAAGTTCAACAAAGTTATTTAGATGGGAAGCAGCATCTTCATTACCAATACCAGAAAATTGCTCTCTCATAACAAGATTGAGCAAAGCAGGTTTTATCTCAAAGAAAGTATCTTCAGGCACAGGTGGAGCAATAGGTGTGCTCATAAAATCATTGTTGTTGGTGCTAGTCAAGTCACACAACTTACTGTTTTCAAGAGTATTCATTTTTTGGGGTTTCAAATAAGAAAGCAAACTAGTAAAAATATTTTTTGTGTGTTTTCTGAAGAACAAAACAAGCAAACAAAGCAAAAGGAAACTAAGCAAAACAAAAACAACAAAGTAAATAGATTGGTTATGAGGGACTCCCCTTGTGAAGATGTCCTTGACTCCCCGGCAACGGCGCCAGAAAAATTCTTGATGGCTCTGTAATGGCGCCAAGAAAATGCTGGAGCGATGATGATGTAGAGCTCGTTGGGAACCCCAAGAGGAAGGTATGATGAGCACAACAGCAAGTTTCCCTCAATTATGAAACCAAGGTTTAATCGAACCAGTAGGAGCAAGGAAACACCCCAAAGGTGTTACTAGCTGAGCCTTGGCAGGGCGCACTACCGGCGCTAATAGCAATGTGGAGACCTGCACAACACAACCACAGAACTTTGTCCCCAACTTGTGATGAGGTTGTCAATCTCATCGTGTTTTGCAGAAAACAAAGGATTAAACGTATCGAATGGAAAGAAGTAAAAGTTTGCAGAAAGTAAACACAAAGCAGTAACAGTTTGTAGATTGTATGTAAAAGACAAGGACCGGGATCCATAGTCTACTAGAGGTGGCTCTCCTTAAGATAGATAACATGCTGGGTGAACAAATTACAGCGGGGCAATTGACAAACATCGAGAAAGCAATACATGCATATACTAATAATCTTGACTCCTTTGAGACTTGATTAGGCATTACAACATTATACATAGACTGCCATCCAACTGCATGTATGACTAATAATCCACCTTCAGGTTATCATCCGAACTCCCTCCAGTATTAAGTTGCAAGCAACAGATTATTGCTTTATGAACTACGTGTAAAGTAAACAATACGATTGTTCTATGAACAAAGGATTGTTGTTTTCTCCCTAGTAGCAACAACACATCTAGTACCTTAGAGATTTCTATCACTTCCCCAGATTACCAGAGGCATGAACCCACTATTGAGCATAAATACTAACTCTTGGAGTTGCTAGCATCTACTTGGCCAAGATAGCTACTAACAACGGAAAGCATGAAAGATCACAAATAGCAAAGACATGATAGAATCAATAATCAATATGAAATAGCATCTCAGTATCCATTGGATCCCCGCAAACACAACATGCAGAATGACAAATAGATGATCTTGATCATGAACGGAGCTCACAAGATCTAAACATGAAAGCACAAAGGAGGAGAACCAGCCATCTAGCTACTACATGGATCTGTAGTCCAAGGATGAACTACTCACGCATCACACCGGAGGCTTGCATGGTGATGAAGAAGGCCTCCAGGGTGAATTCCCCTCTCCGGCAGGGTGCCGAGAAGAGCTTCAGATCCCTCCCGGTCTAGGGATGGAGATGACAGTGGCTACGGACTCTTTCGTGGATTTTTGATCGGTTACTTAGGGTTTTTGTCCTGAGGGCATCTTATAGGCAGAAGGGGAGACCGAGGGGGTGCCGGAAGCGGCCACACCACCCCCTGGCGCGGGCCAGGCTGGGCCACGCTGCCAGGTGGTGTGGTGCCCCCCTGGCCCTTCTCCGTCTCGTATTCTGGCACTTGGTGACTTCCGGAAAAATAGGCACTTTGGCTTTTGTCCCGTCCAATTCCGAGAATATTCTTTTTGTGACTTTCCTGGAACCAAAAATAGCAGTAAACAGGCAGTTGGCACTGTGGCTCTTGTTAATAGGTTAGTCCAAGAAATCATATGAAAAGTACTCCAAAGTTGGAACAAACCACAAGAAAGTGGATAAAACCAAGCATGGAACATCAAAAATTATAGATACATTTGCAATGTATCATAAAACCAATTGCTGAGCATTTCCTCCTATGAGATGTGGTGGGTGGGGTGCTTGAGGCCGACCCATGTCCCCAAGTGCACATTGCATCCATGCACACTGCCGAGTCATATGATTGGCCGGTTTACTCGGATTGGGCGTGTGAAACTTACACGTGACGTATCCAACATAGACTCATAGGTATACTTAGGCCTTTCATGCCACTGTTTGTTCTGTTCAGCACTACACTGCTTCTTTCCCTCTGTTTTCTATGTCCACTATTGGCCACTTCTCTTTTGATGCTAGCTACTTCCAGCACCCGGCTGATCTTGGTTCACAGCAGCGACATGATTCGAACCATACCGATAATCCGGCCTCTCGTATCTTCTTTTACCTTGGAAATCATTCCTCCGGGATGACCCGGTCCTATCCCGGGAGTAATAGTCCTCATTTGGCTCCGCTGACATAAGTAAGGGCTGGGTCGGATCACCCAATGCATATGAATCTACAATCTTGATAGTTTCAGCCAACGTAGTTGGCATATCTCTTTGTAGCCTTTGCCACTGCACACTTGCATGTCGGCAACATTGTGCAAACCATGAAATTGCCTATGACTTGACAATTCCTTCTTAGAAGTTACGCAGAGTACACCATTGAGTCAGAAAATCTCGGTCAGTCTCATTCGGCCACTGTTTACACTTTGCCAGCTACTAAGGTCGATTCGGCCTCTTGTAAGTACTTGTAAAGTTAGTGACAAACATCTCTTCAAAATCTAGCAAGCAGTTGATACTTCCTGCCGGCAGATTATTCAACCAAACTCTCACTAGTCCCTCCAACATCCGAGAAACATATTTTACTGCCCATTTGAGGTTGCCCTGTGCAATGTGCACAATAGTGGCATAGTCAATCAACCAATCTTGCGGCTTGGTGCTGCTGTCATATGTTTTTGTTCCCCTGGCCAGCTGAAAGTTCGGCACATGTGGCTCCCTCATAATTTGAGGTCCAAAACACGCAGGACCCAGAGGACCTTGTCCCTCCATCAGTTCCAACATATAGATTCTGTCCAACTTCAATCTTGTATCATCCGGTTGCAAATTCCTGTTTCCCAACCGAGATCCCATTGTGATCCCCATCATATGATGATCTGGCCTAGCAAACCCGGCATTAGCCATAGCCAAATAACCATTATTGTATATGTTCTATGCCGAGTGAGCATACTGGTGCTGCATAGCTGGTCCAGCACTTTGCTGCTGGCGAGGTGGGTTTTACTACTATTGTGGCTGCGCCCCTCCAACCGAATAATGACCTTGATGATTCGGGTTATGCTGGCCGGCATTGCTGCGCCTAGCATTCCCCTGACTTGCATTGCCCTGACCATGATTTCCCTGGCCACCATATCCTCGTCTAGCACTTGGTTGCCCAACATTGTCCTGTACTGCCTTACCTTTCCCGACCACATTTGGGTCATAAGACACTATCTGTTTGTTCCTTCTACTAGAGGTCACAACCTCCTCTCTTCTTGGACCTACAGTGGGTGATGATGCTGCCCAGGCCGATCTTGCAGGAGCGCCCCAAGCCGAATGAACAATGTGGGAGCCACCTGGTCTCGCCGAGTTAGTCCTGAGCAGTTCCTCATTCTGCTGGGTTTCACCAGATAAAGCAGGTATCTCGGCTGCTGCCGCATTTGCGGCTCTGAGGTTCTTTGCCGAGGTACCAGACCTCGACAAACCTATAGACTGTGGGCTACCTGAATCTACTAACTTAGGAGCACACTCTTTATCTATCTCATTGATGAGGTTCTTTCCACTACTCTTTACACCATCTAAACGAGTTGGACTCGTGTTGATCCTATTGGCCTTGTTGTACTCACGCAGGATGATGTTCAACACCTGCTAAGCCAAAGTCACTTTCTTGGATCCTTCAAGCACCTTTTGCCAGGTCTCCTCCAGCTTGGCATGTTCCTGAGCCGGATCTACTATAGGAGCTATTGGAGTTGTTAAGCTCTCTATCGCGTGCTGGAGGATATTCTTTGGCCTCTCGAGCAGAGGGAACCTCGAACAGGCGACCCTGGGAGTTGTTTCCCCTTCCTCGGCCAGATCCTTGCTGGTGCCAGCCCCTGGCGCAGTCATCATCACCTCGGTGCAGCTGGCAGGGTGAGCGATACATGGACCGCGAGCCGTGTAGAGAGGAGGATCCACAACTACGATGACCCGTTGTAGGTACCTGCAGGAAACGTCGACCGCGATGTAGACCTTGTGCATGCCGAAGCTGGCGGACTTGCTATTGCACGGGAGAGGGCGGTTGCCGAAGTTGCCCACGTTGTCACTGACGAAGTCCAGCGAGCCGAATCGTTGGACCAAGATGGAGACAATGTGCTCCCCTGTTGCGATGAAGTTTCTTGTCTGGATGAAAACACCAGCTAGCGCCGCTGCTAGCCCCATGGTGCGCGCTAACTGTCATGGTGCTGTCACGGCATATGCCATGGGCAGGCTAAAGTTGGGGCCGTATGGACTCTAGTGGAATCCAGGGAGGGATAGTGCGGTGAATACCGCACATAGAGAACACACACAAACACATGATATACCAGGTTCGAAGCTCTCATAGGGATATAAAACCTCTACTCCTGCCTCTAGATCTTATATTATGATCAACAGACTAGTACAAGTGCTCCTTGAGTTGTATCTAGAGGAGGAAGAAGATGAAGTGCTTCTGCCTATCTCCTCCTCTACTACTTGTGCATATAAAAAATGGACCGACCCTCTCCTCTGAGGCCCTGGCTCACTTTATAAAGGGGTGGCCAGGTTACATCTAGGGCTTACGTGGTCTGAACATTCCTAGTATATGTTTGTATCAAAATAGTAGTTAGGCCAACTCCTTTTCCCCTTACAATGTCTGCACGCAACTGTCCAGAGCCCATCTTGTCTGACCATTGGTGGTCAGGCACTGTCATGCCCGTGAACCCCTTGCTCAGACCTCGTTCCAGGTGTGATTGTCTTTAGTGCTTGTCTCCCCAGGAATTCTGGGAGAGAGAGAAGCGCTGACTCTAAGACCGGCTTACTTCTTCCTGAGCACGCCAACCCTTGAGTCGGCCCTGGCCAGATGACTCGGTCAGGATGATACCTGCACATACAAAGTAATATAAACATTGTGCCGATATAAGATATATGTCGGTTAGCGCCTGTCGCGATAACCCGGTCTTGGGTAACTCGACCTTTACTCGGCCGCCCCACTTATACCTCGGGCAACTCATACCTCAGCCAAGTTATACCTAGGTCGACTCTGTCCTTATAACATAGCTTGACCCTACTTGGGGTCATCCCCCAATAGAAAACAACACTAACCACTTCACCAACTTTAGGGGCCACCTATTGATCCAAACTTCAACAAGTATGCGAATTTACCTTGTAAATCGCACTCACGTTTAGGGGGCATGTAATTATGATTGCATAAATGAAGCAGAATTTGAACTGATTGCTAAATTCCCAACACCTCTCAGTCCTAGTCCTAGACACGCGTGATACTTATATGTGAAAAAGGGTAAATGTGTTCTTGTGACTAATATTATTTTTTAGATCTTAGTTCACATTTGTGCTCCTAATATGGACACGATTTGACTGACCTATGCAATCATGCACTCTCCTGTGAAACTACACAATGAATGGATAACTAAATAGCAGAGCTGTGACACTCGCCTCTGGGAGGTCGTTCAGGACACGACCTTGGTGGCTGATCAAGCCGACACCATCAAGTGGATCCTGGCTGCGGATGGAAACTACAACGCCAGCTCTGCCTACCATACACAGTTCCTTGGGAGCCACCCTAAGTTCAAGGAGGAAAAAATTTGGGAGATGCACGCGGAGCCGAAGTGCAAGATTTTCGCCTAGCTAGCCCTTCACAACAAGCTGCAGACGGCTGACAACCTGGCAACAAGAGGCTGGGAACATGACCCAGTCTGCGCACTTTGCCTCGGCACCCTTGAGACGGTCAGCCACCTGCTTAAGGACTGCCCCTTCACTTCTGCGGTTTGGAACCTCGCCAAACTTTGGAACAACAATATTGGTGGGGCACTGGGTCAGGGGATGCCCTCCATCTCGGATTGGTGGGTGACGAGGGTTTAACTCGTCAATGCCCATTGTTATGGACTTGGGTTTTGGAGAAGGAGGGAGCGCTGGAGACATCTATCGGCTAGCAAACAAGCACACAGGGGACAAAGATTTACCCAGGTTCAGGCCTCGCAGAGGTCCCTACTCCTGCTTGTCTGCTCGTGGAATTATCGAAGGAATCGAAGATTACAATGGTGCACAGATGCAATCTGGCGAGGGTGGTGGAAACTAGGGTTGTGTGTGTCCTCCTCGCCGCCCCCTCCTAGCCTTTATATAGATAGGCTAGGTCCCGGGTAGCAGGTCGAGTTGGTTACAAATTAGGGTTTTCCCCTTCAAACTTTCTATCTTTAATTTCTTCTTGTTCTTCAAGCAATCGAGAGTCCGTAGGTTACTCGAGTCCCTCGTTTGGGCCTTGGCGAGACCGTGGGCCTGTACGTATTTAGACCGTATATACCAAACTCGAGTACCTGTAGGGTATACCCATGTCAGTAGCCCCCGAGTGTCCAATGGAATCGCAGATTCGACTGGGGACTTTTTGAAGTCTTTCGAGTGCCTAAACGAGTGTATTTTGATTGCTTTATTTGTGTCATAGGGATTGTTGATGTACGTGCCTGATATAACCGAAGTATCGGTATCAGTTAACCACCTTAGGGTGAAACAACGCAATCTACTTGAACTCGAGTCCCCGGACTCGAATCCGGTAAAGTGCTGGCGTAATTCGACTCAAGCCGCGGAGGTCTTACAGGAGTCGAATTCCAGTTATATGGGTGTGAGCACTCGACGCGTCCATCGAGGCATGTTCATTGTACCTATAGGCACAGATACATTTCTGGTAGTGCGCAGCTAATGCGTTGCCAGGCCTTATTCAGGTCTTACCTTCATGCTATAAGCGCGGCATCTGAACTTTATCATCGCGGAGACGATTCGGGTGACCCAGGAGACGCAGTCTCTTTGTAGGGAAAAATTATGAGGCGGTGTCGCCATAAGTTTTGAGTGTGGATGTTATCAACACATAGTTTTCTGTATAAATAATCATAGGGTGCGCGACCAGCGCTCCCTATGGGAGTAGCCCCCGAGTGCCTAGTTGAATCGAAGACTCAAGCAGGGACTAAAGAACTTTTGCGACTGCTGTCATCTTTTGTTTGCTTGTTTCAGTCGAATTTGTTTCCGGCGCTCCCTATGGGAGTAACCCATGTCCTCAGTCGAGTGGTTGGGTTTGCTTGTGATTGTTCGTGTTCCTATAAAAAGAAAATAAAAATCATAGGGTGCACGACCAGCGCTCCCTATGGGAGTAGCCCCCGAGTGCTTGGTGGAGTCGAAGACTCGAGCAAGGACTCAAATAGTCGAAGTTTTCTGCTGCGTAGCTTTGATGACGTTAGTGCTGATGCTTTCATGACCTCAGTTGCCTGCGTGAGCGAGTTTGACGGGACGTGACGAGCAGTGGGTCCTACTATCTGACTTTGATTTGACTAGGCATGCGTAATCTTTATTTTAACTGCGCCTCCTCGATTTCCGCGCGTAATGGGAGTAGTGGAGGGACGGTTCGTGCTTCCACTCCTCCACGTGTCCATCACGATGTTTGCCACGCGTCCAGTAGGGTTTTTCTGAGCCGTTGGATTGCATCTTCCAGGGGTTAAGTAGCGGTGCTGCGACGGTAATTTTTCCATCTGTTCTCATTCATCCTTTGCTGCCATCGCCATTGCCGCTGCTCCTCTGCTTTCTCTGCGCCCGTTTCTTCCACGATGCTGGACCAGCTCCGCTCGTTTCCGAGCTATTTTCTTCGCTCGCATCACCTTCACGCAATGGGGAAGAAGAAGGGAGGCGCTGCCGCTGATTCCACGGCCACCGTTGCCGCGGCGAAGAAGAAGGGTGGCTCCGCCGCTGCGGCACCAGCACCACCGCCGGCGGGAAGAAGAAGTTCGCGGGCACCCGCGTCACGAATGGTGCATGGCGCCCCTCCATCATCAAGGAGTCTGACCTCCATCTTCTTCGCCAAGACAGAGTACTGTCCGCCACAGTCGCTGACGCGCGCGTCCCCAGCGGTATGACAATTCCTGCTCCCCCCGCTGGTTTTCGAGTGATGTTTTTAGCATTCATCATTCGCGGTCTCTCCTTGCCCCTTCACCCCCTTTTTAGGGGTCTCATTTGTTTCTACGGGCTTCAGCTCCATCAGCTGTCCCCAAATTCTATCCTCCACATCTCTTGCTTCATCACTCTCTGCGAGTGCTGGCTCGGAATCGAGCCACACTTCGGCCTCTTCAAGCGCCTCTTTAAATTGAAGCGCCAATCTGCCTCTGGTTCTTTAGTCTACAATGTAGGTGGTTGCGGAATTCATGTCGACCCATCCGCCACCTACTTCGACATCAAGCTCATGGCGTACGTCCAAGGATGGAGGGACAAATGGTTCTACATCCGCAATGAGAAGGCTAACGGTGAGCTCTTTGGACTCGCGCCCTTCGATCCCGCGATGCCATGCAGGAGGATGCGCTCCTGGAAGAACGTAGTCATGCTTGGCGAGTCCGCGGAGACAGATGCGCTGTATAGGCGCGTCTGCGACCTCGAGAGTCGCATAGGCAAAGAGGAGGGAGGTTGCGCTCTCATCCGCACTTGGCTGTGCCGTCGCGTCCAGCCCCTGCAAGCCAGGGTCCACCCCATGTTTCAGTGGGCTGGCGCTGATGATGCCACTCGCGTGTCTGCCGATGGCATGTCCGCAAGTGAGGTGGAAAAGAGGGTTCGACTGGTCACCAAGTACATCGTCAAGGATGTACTCCCGAGTGAGTCAGTTGTTCCTCCATTTGATGCTGCGAACCCTCCTCCTGAGGTATAGTTGTGCTACGCAGTAGCTAAATTTGTCGATTGCTTCTCTGTTGTTTACTTGCTTTTTGCTGAATTTGTTGTCTGTATGCAGGATTGGGCGGTATCACCTTGTATGCCCCCTCTCCCTGAGGGGATTATTCCTCGGGAGGCCTTGGAAGAGGACGAGTCGGAGTCGACCGTCCCTTCTGATGTGGAGGAGGAAGCCCCTGAGTCCGATAGTCCGGAAACTCGCAAGCGTTCGTGCAGCGAGGATTCCGACGCGTCGTCTCCATCGACTCCGGAAGGTACAGGTGTTGGTGCGGAGTCACCGATACCTGCTATTCCTGTGAGCGTCGTGGCACCATCTTCTCGCAAGAAGATGCGATTGCCGTAGGAGTCCTTGTCGGAGTCAGGGGAGGCCACTTTTGACTTTGACAAGTTTGACTGGTAAGTTTTCTAGTTCACTTGTTCTTCTCTGTTTTGTCCTTGTTGGCTCATCTTTAGGTTTTCCCTTTCCTAACTTGGTTTTTGTCTTGCAGTCAAGAGGCGTCGTCATCTTCTGGCGATGTCCAATTTTTGAAGGAATCAGGAGTCGCGACTTCAAGGGCCAAGGAAGAGGTCGAGCGCGCTCCTTCCCCTCCATTGGCGGCCCACTCCGGGCACAACTCTTCCATCTCTCCTCATGCAGGGGAGCATCGAATGGTTGCCCGGATGACGGTACATCGGACATCTTCAGAGTCATTGGAGGACCATGTAAGTGTAGTTTTTCTCCTTTTTAGTGTTGCAGTCGATGTTATCTTGTGCCTCTGCTGATTCCTTGTTGTGCGGTAGCTCCTTGTGAAGGAAGCCGCGCACATGGCGGAGCAAGTGCTTGCGATGGGCCGCCAGCATGCGATGCTGGAGACACGTCATCGCGTGGTTGAAAGTGAGTGTCCTGCACTTCCTCTTCTATTCCCTCTTCTCCTTTAATATAGTCGACTGATAGTCAACTTTTGTTTGTAGCTGAACATAATGCCCAATTGCGTGATGCTGCCACCTTGGAGAAGACACTTGCCGCGGCTGTGTAGGGTCACGACGAAGCGATCGCGGCGCGTGACGAGGCGCGGAAGCGTGAAGAGGATCTGCGTGCCTCCTTCGCAGCCAGGGAGAAGTTGTTCGAAGAACAACTATTCTCAATTGCCAAGGCTCTCTCAGGTACTTTGCTTGTGGACATTGTTATCTTTTTCTGCTTCGAATGTTTTTGCCGGTGGCGCTGATGTTTTTGTCCATGTGTGGATTTATATATAGATGCTGGCGATTTGAGCTTCGACCCGCAGGCCCTTCATCGTGATGACGCTCTGGCGGGTGCACTGTCAGCAGTCGAAGACCGCAGCTCCGCCGTGCAGGACACGCTCGCCAAGGCCAAAAGCGTACTCAGTCGCCTTCAGGAGGAGCTGATGCCCAAGGCGGAGCTAGTCGAAAATATAAACGAGCTGGTGGAGTCACTCGCTGGAGGTGTGCCTTCCAACTTCAAGAATTCGCTCCGCGCGGCCGGCGCGTCCATGTCACTTGCCATGGTGCAGGCCCACAGAGTCGAGATTGATCCTGCCGCGGTGTCGAAGACGATGCCTGTTAATGCGGATGGCCAGTAGGTAGTCTTCGCTCCTTTCGCGGCTGCCTATGGCAAATATGGGCATCATCTCATAAATACTGTTGCGAAGTACTCTGAGGAGCTCCAACGTGCCAAGAAGGCGGCGAAAGCTTCAGCGTCAGGGGCCGGCAGAAAGTCAGTGGCGTCTGACACTACCACGGACTTGATGAAGCCCTCGAAGTCGTCAAAGTCGAAGAAGCCAGTTGCTCCTTAGTTAACTTTGTAATAGTTAATTAGTTTATGTCCTTCTGTTTAAGAACATGCCTGCTGGCGAGTGTATCTGTTGATACTTTTGCTAGTATTGAATACATCTGATCCTTTTGTCTTTGTGTTGATTTGGTCGTCTTATTTGCTTTTGTCTTGACTTGTGGTAGGGTACATCAAGTGATCCTTTGAGGGAAACTCAGGACTCGCCGACTCTTGATGATACCGTGGCACCGCCGTGCTCCAGGGTAGATGAGCTGTCCTTGCTTTCGCGACTGTGTGATCGCGTGAAGCAGCTAGAGCGTGAGTTGCCCATGCTCCACGGTAATGCGGATGTATGGAAGTCGAAGGCAGAAAAGGCCGCCGCCCAAGAGCAGTATCTGCTTGGCGAGGTGACGCAGCTAGGCGACCAATTCAAATGTCAGTTTGCTCGTTCTCGTCTTTTCCTTATAGTCACTTGCAGTGGTACGTTGTACTCATGCTGCTTTGTGTAGTTGTCAGCACATGTCATCCGCAGGAGGAGAAGGATAGAATTGCCATTCGCTTGCATGATCTTACCCAAGAGCAACTTCAAGAGAGTGGATACTTCTGGGTAGATCATGATCGTGCGACTGCGCTAGCAACCCTGCAGGATCGTGCGTCGCGAGTTCTGCTCTTTCTGAAGAAGTTGCAGTCATGCTTGAAGAACATTTATCGTGCGATGTTTCCGCTGGATGATACTCCATCAAGTCTGCTGGCCCTCCTTGCCAAATTTCAAGATCTGACCGCGGTTCGCAAGTGCGTGAGGCAATAGTTGGTGGTTGGTGCCAAGGTTGCTCTATCAATGGTGCGACTGCACAGGCCTGACGTAGAGGTTGCGGCAATTGCATCTGGGCCGCCTGCACCACCAGCAGGTTCTTCCTAGAATATGGTGCCGCACTACCAGGCGGTGGATCGCCCAGCAGAAGAGATCGTCGACTTCTTTGAGAAACAAACCAACGTTCTCCTGCTGCAGTAGTAGCTTAGTTTGTATCCTGCACATAAGTGTACTTGTGTTGTAAAGTTTGTATAATTGTTGTAAATAATTTATTGTCGAATGTGCATAAAGAGCTTTGTTAGCATGAAGTGCGTTGCACTATGCAAGTCCTTTTCGTTAGCGTGGCCATGTTTTATCTCAGTCCCTTGTCAACCTGTCAGGTGCGTTGCAGCTGGGTTGAGGTTGTGTTAAGGGTTTCGATTGATGTACCAGCTACTCAGGATATCGCGTTTTGGTTCGAAGAACAGATGTGTATAGGGTGGCGCAGCCCCCGAGTAGATAAATTGAAAAAGTAAAGGAGGACACAGAGTTTTGGGGCACTTAGCTTTTATTTATTCAAAGAACAGTGCGAGGTACAATATGTGGCTAAGTAGCCTTGGCTGAGTAGCCTTATTTGCAATGTAAATGTAAAAACGACTAGGGGTAGAAGCATCGCAGCTGTGCGACGTTCCAGGGGTTGGAGTATGCGACTCCTGTCTCTAAATCTTGAAGGCGATAGGCGCCACCTGGGATTACTTCTATAATCACGTATGGTCCTTCCTAGGAGGACTCGAGCTTGAGATGCCCCTGCTGCTTCAGTCGCAGGACCAGGTCGCCTTCGATGAAGGATCTGGGGCGAAGCCTCCTACTGTGGTAGTTGCGCAGGTTCTGCTGGTAGATCGTTGATCTTTCCGCGACGATTTCCCTTGCTTCATCAAGGAGGTCGACGGAGTCTTCGAGTGTGAGGGATGACTCTTGTTCGCTGTAAGCGACCACACGCGACGCCTTGTACCGTACCTCGGCGAGTAGCACTGCCTCTGCTCCGTGCACCATAAAGAATGGCGTGTAGCCCGTGGCACTATTTAGAGTTGTACGTAGGCTCCAGAGTACAGACTGTAGTTCGTCCGGCCAGCAACCCGCGGCTTGTTCGAGTGGCCGGAGGAGTCGCTTCTTGATGCCGCTGCAGACGAGCCCGTTTGCCTTTTCCACCTGACCGTTGGTCTATGGATGCGCTACTGAGGCGTAGCTGATGTTGATCCCTAGGTTCTCGCAGAATTCTTGGAACTCTTTGGATGTGAAGTTCGTCCCGTTGTCGGTGATGATGCTGTGTGGCACTCCGAAGCGGTAGACGATGGACTCGAAGAATTTAACTGCGTTGTGCCTTGATTGGTTGGTTACTGGCATGGCCTCAATCCACTTGGTGAATTTGTCGACTACGACCAAGAGGTAGACGTAGCCTCCTCGCGAGGACCTTGGAAGTTTGCCGACCATGTCGAGCCCCCATTGCGCAAAGGGCCAGGCCAATGGGATTGGCCGTAGCTCTGCGCCCGGTGCGTGCGGCTTGTCCGCAAATCGCTGGCAAGCGTTGCATTTTTGGACGATTTCCTTGGCGTCGCGCATGGCCGTAGGCTAGTAGAATCTAGCTCGTAGAGCTTTGGTAGCGAGGGCGCGACTGCCGGCGTGGTGCCCGCAGGTCCCTTCATGGATGTCGAGGAGAACTGCTTTTCCATCGGCCATGGAGACGCATCATTGGAGTACTCCTGTGATGCTGCGTTTATACAGTTCGCCATTGATAACAGTGAATGCCTTGGATCGCCGCGCGATGTGCCGTGCATCTGTCGGATCGTCCAGTAGCCTCTTGCTGAGGAGGTACGTGATGCACGACTGCGTCCAGGATTGTTCAATCATCATGACGCTCATTGGTCCTTCGAGTCTGGTGTCTAGCTCCAAGTCATCGAGTGCCATTGGCTCATTGGGTGGCGTAGCCCCCGAGCCCGTTGCTGCGCTTGTTTTCTTCTCTGCGGCCTTTGTCTTGATGGAGCGTTTGCAGATGCGCTCGAGAAATACCCCGGGTGGTATGGGGGCGCAGGTAGAGCCTATGTTGGCAAGTGCGTCCGCCTCTTCGTTGCTTTCGCGACCTACGTGCCGTAGTTCGCAACCGTCGGAGTTTCCTTCGAGTGTGTCGTAGAAGTCGCGGTACGCGATCATGTTGTCATTCAGTGCGTCGCACTCGTAAATCGTTTGGTTGACGACCAACTTGGATTCGCCGTATATGATGAGCCTCTTAGCGCCGCGGGCTTTTGCCATCCTCATCCCATGCAACCGGGCCTCGTATTCAGCCTCGTTGTTGGAGGCTGTGAACTGCATTCGCAGGATATACTTTAGCTTGTCGCCTTGAGGTGATGTCAGTATGACACCTGCGCCTGCTCCGTCTTTCTACTTGGACCCATCGAAGTGCATTGTCCAGAGGTAAGACATATCTGGCTTTTCCGGGAGCTGGTTCTCCATCCAGTGCACGAGGAAGTCAGGGAGAACTTGCTACTTGATTGCGTCGCGCTTTTCGTATGTGATGTCTTGTGGAGACAGTTTTATTCCCCAAAGCGCGACTCGTCCCGTGGCATCGGGGTTATTGAGGATATGCCCCAACGGGGCGTCGTTGACCACCACGATTGGGTGTTCCTGGAAGTAATGGCGCAGTCGCCGGGCGGTCATGAAGACGCCGTACGCCATCTTCTGGTAGTGCGGGTACCGCTGTTTTGTTGGCGTGAGGACCTCGTTGAGGTCGTATACTGGGCATTGTATGCCGTGGACCTTGTTTTCCTCAGCTCGCTCGACGACGAGCACTGTGCTGACCACCTAGTTGGTGGCAGAGATGTATAGCAACAGTGGTTCCCTTTCTCGTGGGGTCACCAGCACTGGCGAAGTGGATAGCAGGCGCTTGAGGTCTTCGAATGCTTCTTGCGCTTCAGTGGTCCACTCGAATTTTTCAGTTTTGCGGAGGAGCTGGTAGAAGGGCAGCGCCATTTCACCCATTCGACTGATGAATCTACTGAGGGCCGCGATTCGTCCAGCCAGCTGTTGGACGTCCCTTATGTTTTTCGGCTTCTCCATGGCCAGTATGGCTTTTATCTTCTTCGGGTTCGCCTCGATTCCCCTCGCGGAGATGAGGTACCCGAGTAGCTGCCCAGATGGTAAGCCGAAAGCGCATTTGTCCGGATTGAGCTTGATCCGGTAGCGGTCGAGGTTGGCGAAGGTTTCACGCAAATCGTCGATTAGAGAGGCTTCCTCCTTGGTCTTGATCACTATGTCGTCGACATAGACTTGAATGTTGCGACCCAGTTGTTCCTTGAGGCAAGCCTGCATGCACCGTTGGTAGGTGGCTCCCGCATCCTTTAGCCCGAAGGGAATTGTGTTGTAGCAGAACACACCGAAGGGCGTTGTAAACGCTGTTTTCTCTTGATCTTCCTCCTTCATTCGAATTTGATTATAGCCTGAGTAGGCGTCGAGGAAGCAGAGGCGCTCACATCCCTCGGTGGAGTCGATGATCTGGTCGATCCGTGGCAACGGGAAGTGATCCTTTGGGCAGTGCTTGTTCAGAGAGGTGAAGTCCACGCACATCCGCATGATATCCATGTCCTTTTTTGGTACCAGCACCGTGTTGGCGAGAGAAGTACTTTCCTTGATCTCGCGTATGAACTTGGCTTCGAGGAGTCTGTTGATCTCCATTCCAACTGCCTGTGCTCGTGGCTCAGACAATCGCCGAATTGTTTGCTTGACTGGCCTTGCATCGGGGTTGACGTTGAGTGCGTGCTCGGCGAATTCCCTAGGAACTCCTGGCATGTCCGCAGGACACCAGGCGGAAATTTCCCAATGCTCACGGAGGAATTCGACGAGCGCGAGTTCCTATGCGGGACTCAAGTTGTTGGTGATGAGGGCCATCTTGGCGGGATCCGATGGGCGGACCTGCACTTTCTTTGTGTGCATAGATGAGTCGAAGGAGAGATCAGGTGAGCTTGGCCTGCTCAGGAGAGGCAGACTGTTGTATGTCGTCTCCTTCAGTCTCGCGAGTTCCTCCTGCATGCCGAAGGACTGGGAGATTCTGTTGAATTCCCTGTCGCAATTATCAGATCGCTCGAAGCTCCCGTTGATTGTGATGACGCCATTGGGACCTAGCATTCATCTGCAGGTAGGTGTAGTGGGGCACTGCCATGAACCTAGTGAACGCGACGCGCCCGAGGATGCAGTGGTACTGTGAGGGCCAGTCGACAACCTCAAAGTCGATGCGCTCGCGCCGGAAGTTCTTCGGCGTGCCAAAGATGACGTCGAGGTAGATTTTGCCCAGGGGGTATACGCCTTTTCCCGAGATGATGCCGTGGAACGTTGTGTCCGAGGCCTCCAGGCAGCTTAGAGGGATTCTCATTGCTCGCAAGGTACTCGCGAATATGAGGTTGATGCCGCTCCCACCGTCCATGAAGACGCGGCTCATGTCAAAGCCTCCGATTTGCGCCTCGAGTACGAGGGGGCAATGGCCTGGACGAGGTATCTGAGGCGGGTGGTCTCGCTTGTCGAAGGTGATGCGGGACTCGCTTCCACTGAGGTACTCAGTGGTAGATGGTGGCGAGTGCGTGGCCAAGTTGACTTGGCGAGTGATGGCCTTCTGCACCCTATTGGAGGGGCGTCCCTTTTGGATCATCATGGTGCCCATGGCTCATGGGTACGGTTCGCCTCCGTGGTGCTGGTCCGGTGCAGCCGCATTCGATAGTGGCCCAGGTGGTGGTGGCGGTGCGCCATGTGCCACGGCGCTTGGAGCGGCTCCGTAGCCTCTTTCGACTGCATTGCGGTTCATCCGCACCAATCCCTCATTGTAACACCCTCGAATCGGCCCTATGCAAGTTTTAGCGCTACCCGCCAAACCCGCATAGAAACGATTCAAGGACGCCCACTAGGCACATTCGTGCGGGTGGAAAATGAAGTAATGCCATCACACAACAGTCCTCGATGGGACCCACAGAACAGATATATATACAACCGCGACTCAACGAGTCAGGAATATAGATTTACAATACAAAGATCCAAATTACCATGAAAACGTTAGAGCGTCCGACTACGGACAAGATGCAAATGGGGCTAAGAGCCCTGAAGAATAACCAATGGCGTCCATAACCCTGCCCAGGCCAAGCCGGAAGGGTAACCCTGCTAACGACGTCGATCTCAAACCTGCTAAAACAAAAGGGGTGCCGACAAAGGGCAAAGGAAAAAGAGGAGCGTCAGTACTGAGGCCAGTACACGGCGAGGCTAGAATTCGGCGGCTCTCGCCTACATAGGTATGGTGGACTGAAGCGGCAGCACAACGGCACTAAACAACCTATAGAGACTTGGTATCACTAGCGGCTATTAGAGAGGGGTAAGAAAGACCTATTCGGATCCAACCTGATACTAACAACCAAACATACCCATCCTGGCATTTCCCCTCGATTCCAAATCAAGGAAGTCAAACCGAGGAACTCACACGGTTGGCAGTTTTATTCATTCCATTATAGTTGAAGCTCTTACTAATCAGATATAGATAGCATGAGTCATCCTGAAGCATAAGTAGTGGGCAGTTTAATTAACCATTCCGTGGTAGTTGGAACATTTACTAGTCAGATATAATTGTCCTGAGGAATCCCAAAACCCAGCAGTTGTTGGCACTTTTATCACATTCCATTGGAGTTGCAATACTTACTAGGCAGGTATAGTATGACACATATCACCACAGATCCACCAGTTGTTGGCATTTTTGATTTACATTCCGTTGTATTTGAATCTGATTACTAGTCACATATTAAGTCAAATTTATAGCACTACTTTAGTTATGCTTGTCTATGATCGAGATACTGTGCTCCAAGTCGTCCATAACCGCGGACACGGCTTTCAGAAAGTTTTACCCTGCAGGGGTGCACAAATAGCAACACACACTCGATCAACCTCGGAAAAACCAACTCAAAACCCAACGAGGCTTTCACGACAAAGCAATCACAGGATTCATAAATTATTTTAGGGGGGCACCCCATTAAGCTACCCGCAACGAAGTTGGCCGGCTCCGAAACGGACCCAAGGTTTGTGTGGATGGCTGTAAACGACTGGGAACCCAAAAGTGTGACTGGGCTTGTCGATACAGCGAAAACGTGTCATGATCCTAAACAGTACAGGTGCTCCATGCACAATCGTAAATAAAACAGGCATAGGTACAGGATAGTAAATAAAACCCCAAACTAGTTTGTGGCCCATAGAACTAGAAATGAATCAAGCTCTGGCTCAGGGGGATCCCATAGGGTCTCCCGGATGTGGATAGTGCGAATAGTCAAGAAACAGGTATCAAGTACTCGGGGCCTACGGGACACAAGTGGGCATAAAAACCAAATAGCATATATTGCCCACCGGTGCCTCTTTCATTAGTTGTCCCAGCAATTTAATAGTTGTATGTAAAGTCATGATCAACTCCACCATAATACATCTGCTAGCATTCCAACAACTGTGGTACTTGACAACATGAAATCGCACCTGAGCAAGCAACTACGACTCGCAAGGCCAGCTATCTACCAAACACAGGTAATAGGAGGTGTCCAAGGCAATATAGAGGCTGCACGAGATATAACTGGTATACGGAAACTAAAGCATCGCGATACGGATAGCAATAGATCAACAGGAGGAAATAAAGACTATAAATGCAAAATAGGTAGAAGGGGGAGAGATGCTCGCCTGGAAAACACTGCCGAAGGTTCATATCTGGAGAACTTGTCGATACTCGCATCAACTCATCGGCCTAATCCGCGAAGAAGCAAACACTAGAAGAAACACCGGATGCAGTATTTAATACTACGGCAGAAGATCCGGCATGATCATGATATGATGCATGGCATGACACAGATGCGGTGCAATTAGGCAATATTAAGCGGAACCGGGGTCCCGATAATTAATTAGATGGTTCAAGTTATTTATCTACTCCGCAAATTAAATGTTGTCTTAACAAGGCAAAACATGGTATCGGTTCGCTACACAAATTTAAATGGAGTCCGGAATAAGACTAGAAAAACCCGCATATGCCTCCATATTTAATTATGAGGTGAATCGACAAAGTACTCCCAACCCACAAAATGTGTACGCAAGCATGTACAATTTGGTACAACAAAATATATATAGATGGCAATTTATAAAATAGGGATGGGGTCTTACGGTTCGGATCGGAGAGGCGAAAAGATAGACTTCGGATGGCATAAGTAGTTGAAGTAGCTGAAATAGAAGACGTCGGAAAAATACTGACGAAGGGATGGCGGCGCCAGGCGGCGCTTACATATGGCACCACGACACAGAGACAAATTTGACATAGTAAACAAACTGGGATTTGTACTGTCATCGAACAACATGAGCATATCAAAGCACGAGAAGCCAAAGTTAGGATTTCTAGTAGCCATTTTATCAAACACATGGTAGACCTAACAGGGAAAAGAGGTGACGAGCGCAACACACACCAGATAAATAGAGGTTAACCAGAGCAAAATGAAGACCTGATTATTGCGCCGCCGCAACAGAGGAGAACTGGGCCCTCATGGAACATGGATCTGGTGCTGCACGCAGGCGGCCATGCGGCGAGCGACTGTCGTCGAGGAAAAAAAAATGGAGAAATAGGTCCAGGCGTCAACCGAGGGACGTTCTGCAGACGACAAACCACCGCTGCTTGTCTCGCGCGCGGCACTAGCCTGTGTTGAAGGGTCAAGCAGCTCAAGGACATGGAAGATGGCAGGCAGCAACAGTGCGTGGCGGCGGGATCTGACTAGTGGGCGGCTCACGGCCTTGCAGAGATGTGGCGACACAGCTGGCTCCTTGCGCGTGCGAGGAAGGCCCAAGTGGGTGGTGGCGCACATGAATCGAAGGAACATCTGCATTTGTACTGAGGTGTGGTGAACAAGGGGACAAGACGGGATGAGCTGTGTGCAGCGACTCAGCTAGCGACGGCGGCAGGCTGCTGCAAGTAGGGGATCTGTTGTTGCGTGTGGTGGCGCACACCGATCAAGAGAGTAAGGGCACTATGCGGTGGATCAAATTGGCTTGCTTTTGAATGTATAAAGGAGCAAAGGCAGGTTGGTACATGGATGGACTGGAACTAGTGTCGCATAGAGTCAAATTTGATGGTACGTTGCTGATGCAGAGGATACAAAATGGAAAGAAAAGAATAGCGCAAGGTATAGATCAACGGTGAATCAGACATGGACAAGATGAAACATTATGGTGAAGAGATGGAATAATAGATATACTTAGATCTCAATCCGTGGGGTAAAGAGAACTGGCCGGCGGGGAAAAAATAGAGAAATAGGGGAATTTAGATCTAGAGATTTGGACCAGATATGTGGGGCTAGGGTTTGGGGAGGAAGAAAAGGTGGATTGGAATATTTATATAGTCCAAAGTAGACTAGATGAGACTAGTTTTGGGCCAAAACATTAGACGGGCTTTTTGCCTAATTTTATTTTTAGTGAAATAAGAAAATCTTTATGGTCACGTAACGGACCGGAAAATATTGTTTTAATTTAAAATAACAAAGAGAGATGACGGCTTAATATATATTAGACCGTACGG
The DNA here is from genome assembly GCA_910589775.1 of Avena eriantha. Classification (NCBI taxonomy): domain Eukaryota; kingdom Viridiplantae; phylum Streptophyta; class Magnoliopsida; order Poales; family Poaceae; genus Avena; species Avena eriantha. The sequence continues at coordinate 328,417,852 of OU342746.1, forward strand.
ATATTTTAGAAAAACAAAATACGGTGTTTAATAAAAATACTTTTGCGCTTAGAAAAATGCAAGAAAAATATGCATGATGACATGACGATGCTCAAATGCAATGTGGCATGATGACATAAGCATGCGGTCATGATGATGCAATGCACAAATACACAACGATTTTCAAGTAGTGGTTTTAGCGGGATGCCACACTCATGTAGCTTGAGGAACTCGCGGCAGTCCTTACGGAGGTGGCTGGACTTCCTCTTGCCATCATGCTTGTCGATGTAGAAGTGCACCGTGAAAGGCCCGGACAGTTTGTCCTCAATGGAGTTTGCGGGTGCCTCATCGCGAGTGCGGCGTTGCCACACCTGCGTGGTTTTCCTGGAGTCGCGGTATCCGCCGCCACGATATCCGCTGTTGCGGTTATCGTCGCGTCTGTCGGTGTAGCCAGCCGGGACTATGTTGACGTCGTCGCGGTCATCGTAGATACGCATGCGGCGCTTGCCTCGGCACTCGCGTCTGCGTTCGAGTTTCGCCTCTTCGTCAGAGTGAACGCGATTTTTCACCGAATCTTCTCCATCGGCCCACCGATTCGCGATCTCCATCAGGTGGTCGATGGTCTGGGGCTTGGAGCGGCCCAGCTCCTCCATGAGTTCTAGGCGGCGGACGCCACCGTTAAATGCGTCAATCGCGCGATCTACCGAGATGTTCTCTGCGGAGTTCTTGATGATGGACCACCTTTGGATGTAGGAGCGCAGTGATTTGCCAGATCTTTGCTGGCAACATCTCAGCTCTTCGATTGATGCAGGACGCTTGTACGTGCCTTTAAAGTTGCGCACGAAGCTATAAACCATCTCATCCCAACTGCAAATGGATCCGCGTGGGAGGTTATTGAGCCATGCTCGAGCGGCGCTCTGCAGCTGTAGCTGCAAGCATTGCATGGCCGTGCTCCGACCGCCTCCATGGAGTCTGACGGAGGAGATGTGGTCCTCCAGCCAAATCTTTGGGTCCTGTAGGCCATCAAACTTCGGGTTTTAAACCCTGTAGGCATTCACTTCTGCCTAATGGATATGCTGAAGCATCTGGCATCGCAGAGCTCCCCATCTTCTTCTTCCATGTCAGTCGACCGAGCAAGTCGTGCCCTTGATTTATCGATCTTGCGCTGCGTGAGGTCATCGCGCGCATCGTAGTCACGGTCGTGTCGCCGTGAGCGGCGGCGCCGAGACAGGTCGTGACTGTCATCGCTGGACAAGGGCGAGGAATAGCGCTTTGCTAGCGCTTTGCCCTTCTTTGGGTCTGGTGTTGGCTCCTTGTCGAGGGCGGCCTCGATTAATCCCAAGCCCGCGATTGTAGATCGGTGCATGGCGGTTCGGGGATCTCCAGCTGGCAGTTGGTTGTTGAGGAGGTACATGGTGGCCGCTGTCACCGTAGCCTGCGGCGTCCTGGGGACCACGTTGCCTCGCGTGTCGACTGTCATAGAGCCGAAGTCGAGGACTTTTGCGGCTTCTATGTGTTCTTGCTCGGTGAGATGGGCCATCTGTGATTGCCTCTTCTTGGCGAGGTACTCGTTGCCCCTTGAGGAGGATCCTCCGTAGGAGGAGAGCCCATCACGACGAAGGCTTGATTCGTCTGCCGCCTTTTTGCGCGCCTCGAGCTGCGCGATTGTTTGTACTTGGCGCTTGAACTCTTCCTTCAGGAGCCAGTGATAGCCCATCAGCAGCTCTTGCGGGGACCCGAAGGGCAGAAGGGTGCCTCGTAGGGCCTCGCGGCAGCGAGCCCATTCTTGCTCGTTGAGCTTGATAACGACGCGTTCACCGGTTTGCTCATTTACTATAGTTGGAGGTTTGACTGCTCCTCCATTGTCAACGGGGATGTGATTGCCACTGTTACCTCCGTTGCCGCCGTTGCCACCGTTGCCGCCGTTGCCGGCGTTAGGCGGATCGGTCCCGTTACCGGGATTACCACCGTTGTCGCGATTGGCAGAGGTATCACATGCGTTGATGATGACGCACATGAAGTGATTGGGGAAGCTATTGCTTCCACAACTCTCAGATCCGAAACCGTAGGCTCCATCTTCAGTGGCCAGATCGCTCAGATCAGAGTCGCGACTGCTGTCGCTGACCGTGTTCTCGACTGCTGCCGGGGCGTTGAGCTCACTGAGGGTGCCGATCGATGGAGGGAACCACGATGTTGGGGCAATCGCCGGCGGTCGGCTGATCAGGCATGCGAAGCGTGCCCATCTGGCCAACTTGGAAGCGGAAGCTCCCGATCGCCAGGCTGATTCCGTCGCCCACGAACTCGAAGGCCGGGCGAGTGGCCGGCGTGTGGACGGTGAAGTCGAACGCGCCGAAGAGCTGGCGAATCTCCGCTGGTGCGGAGTTGTAGATCGCAGTTGATGGGGCTGAAGAAGCCACAACATCGGCACTCCCAATTCCCACAGACGGCGCCAATTGACGAGGGTTTAACTCGTCAATGCCCATTGTTATGGACTTGGGTTTTGGAGAAGGAGGGAGCGCTGGAGACATCTATCGGCTAGCAAACAAGCACACAGGGGACAAAGATTTACTAGGTTCAGGCCTCATAGAGGTCCCTACTCCTGCTTGTCTGCTCGTGGAATTATCGAAGGAATCGAAGATTACAATGGTGCGCAGATGCAATCTGGCGAGGGTGGTGGAAACTAGGGTTGTGTGTGTCCTCCTCGCCGCCTCCTCCTAGCCTTTATATAGATAGACTAGGTCCTAGGTAGCAGGTCGAGTCGGTTACAAATTAGGGTTTTCCCCTTCAAACTTTCTATCTTTAACTTCTTGTTCTTCAAGCAATCGAGAGTCCGTAGGTTACTTGAGTCCCTCGTTTGGGCCTTGGCGACACCGTGGGCTGGTACGTATTTAGACCGTATATACCAAACTCGAGTACCTGTAGGGTATACCCATGTCAGTGGGACAGCCTCATTGATGGTCATTCTGCAAAGGATCAGCGTACGATCAGCGGGCGCCTGCTCTACGTCCTATGGAACGCCTGGAAGGAAAGGAATCGAAGAATCTTCACGGGCAAACGCCTATCTTGTGTTGAGGTCACGGAGATTGCCAGGGAAGACAGTAGGCAACGGGCTAGGGCTTTCGCTACATGGTCGCCGCCGCTGGTGGAGTGCGCCTGGATGCCGTTCTCGAGCTCATCCACGCTGGCAACAACCCCCGCTCGGCCTTTTTTAGTTTTTTAGCCTAAATAAAGTCGGAATTCGGGTGCCCGCCCGAATTCGACGTAATATGTACGAATCAGCCATCTATTAGTGAAATCCGCCTATATTCGCCCAAAGTTCGCCGAATTTTGTTAAAATTTGCCCAAACTTGAAAACTCAGCCTGAAAACGCGAGTGAAAAATCGCCGTTCTCAGGCCGAAAACTTCCTCCGTCCGGTGCTATTTAACTCCGGATTTCGGTCTGAGAACGGTCAACGAGTGAAGATGCTCTTGCAACAGGTTGGTAGTCCGACGCTAATACTACCACCGAAATCAAACATGGATGAGTGAATCGGTGAACCTAAACAGGTTGGTAGTCATGGCAAAACTTGGACGAAGGATCATCGAGGCGTGTAGCAAGCACGAGCGGCATCAATTCGTGTATGTACTATAGCAACAGACAAAACAACCCACCCATGTAGACACCGAAATGGTAACAAATGTTGCAATGCTAGGCGTCCCCCGGACGATGGGGGCTTTCCATCGTCCTCCTTCCCGCGCGCCACGTGTCCCTCCAAATCCCGCTTTTGCTGCAGAACGCGCCATTTTTGCTACATATGTTCCCGCTTTTGCTTCCGAAGCAAAAAACGGTTCGTTCCAGAAATAGAATGTCTCGCCGGAGACCATGCAGCAAAAAAATTGTACTAATGTAGCAAAACCGATTTCACCGGAAACATCATCGGAAAAAACTCGTCGGTGACTCTTGCCGGAGACCTTGTAGCAAAAAGTTGACACTGTTGTAGCAAAACCACAATATGGTTGTAGCAAAAAAGTTCTTCTAATATAGCAAAAAACCTACTTCGCCGGAGACATCGCCAGAAAAACTCTCGCCCGAGACATTGTAGCAACCACGTTGAGCAAATGTAGCAAAACCACAAAACGATGGTAGCAAACAAAATGTGCTAATGTAGCAAAAATCGACTTCGCCGGAGACTCGTCAGAGACTTTTGCCAGGAGACCTCGCCGGAAAACATTGTAGCAAACGTTTTATATAATTATAGCAAAAGTCCAGAACGTATGTAGCAAAACAATTATGCCATTGTAGCAAAAAAAGTTCCCTGCCGCCATGATGGTGGCCAATCCCTTTGCAACACCGCATGGAGCAATATGGGGCGCCGTAGGGAGCATCAACTATGTTCCATTGGAGCTAGAGCTGCATCCAGTGGAGCTGGGGCTGGGCGGCGGAGGTCGTGGTGGCGGGGGCCTGCATCGTGGCGCGGAAGTCGGGACTAGGGGGGCGGAGGTCGCGCAGGTGGGGGTCGCGGTTGGACGGCGGAGGTCACGCCGGCGGCGCTAGACGGAGGAGCTCGGGGCAACGGTCGCGCAGGCCGGAGAGCCTCGTCGTCCTAGCAGGCAGCGTCACCACCGGCGCAGATATGCATGGACCTTGGAGGATTAATGGCCGGCGTCGGAGGAGAAACCAACTGCGCAGCCGACACGCGCGGAGGAAGAAGGCTGGGGGCGCAACACCGTCGTGCTAGCTTCCTCCACCGCTAGCACCACCGGTAGCAAGGGCGGCCGCCTGTTGTAGCAAGACAGGTCGCCTGCCGTAGCAGCGCCGGCCAGCCATGGGAGGAGCGGTCGGCCATGGCGGCGTGATGGGGAGCGCTCGGCCATGGGAGGAGTTCGCGTGTGTCGGCGACCTTGCAGGCGGCCATGGATGGCTAGACGCGGCCCTTGACTTTGGTGAGGTTCAGGAGGCGACAGGGAAGGCAGGGACGGCGCCGACGCCTGAACAAGGAGGTGGCGGACGAGCAAGAGGAGCAGGGCCTGGCCGCGGCTGCGACACGCTAGAGGCAGGGGCGGCAGAGCAGATGCGAGGCCGTCGAGAAATCTCGCATCGTAAGGACTGTGGAGGAGACAGAGTACTCGGTGGATGAGACGAGAGGATAAGGAGTGGCCGTAGGCCAGAGACGTTGTGCCTGCGAGAAGGCTTGAACAAACCTGGAGCGAGCGACCCGGACGGATGAAAACGTCCCCATCGTCTAGAGGATGGGAATCATTTTCCATCGGAAAAGCGATAACCGCTCACCACAGCGAAACCTGGGGGGAAAAGAAGGGAAGCTGCGTGGGAAAGAAGGAGGACACGGCACGTCCGTCCTCTCTCCGCAAGGCACATGGCAGGCCAGTAAAGCAAAAGCGCCATTCCCTTTCCCTTTCACTTTCAGCGCCGGAGCCCCAAACCCAAAAACCCTCTCCCCTACTTCCAAGCAGAGCCAGCGCCGCCAGGCCGATCGATCGATCGCCGATGGCGTCGACCGCTCTCCCGCCGCCGCCGCCGCGTCCCCGCCTCCTCGTCCCCAAGCCAGACCCCGACGCGCCCCCGTCGATCCCGCTCACCCCCGACCTCTGCGCCGCGCTCCGCCGTGAGTACGCCACCAAGCCCGACCCCGACGCCGCGCCCGCGGCCCATGGCCAGACGCCGCTCACCGCCGAGATCTGCGCCGCGCTGCGACGGGAGCTCGAGCCCTCCCCCGACGACCACTCCGACCTCGCGCGCTGCCTCCGCCTCACCCAGCAGCGCATCGACCACATCTCCGCGCGTCTATCCTTCACCATGCCACCGCCTTCGTACCCGCCTCCGCCTCCTCTTCCCCCACCACCACCTCACCCGAAGCGGGCCCGTTCCTCCACGACCGCCAAGCCCGACCCGGCGCGGGCCTCTTCCGCTGCAACCGCCAAGCCCGACCCGGAGAAGTGGGCCCCTTCCGCTGCAACCGCCAAGCCCGACCCGACGCTGGGCTCTTCCCCGAGCATCAGGGGCAGGAAGCGCTTCCGCGGCATGCCCAGCGCGGAGATGGTGCGGGCCACGGTCCCCACGGAGGCGGACATCCTGCAGGTGCGCACGGCCACCAGGCGCGCGCGCCTCACCTTCGAGGCCCTGCGCGGCTACTACCACCGCCGCGGCGCCTCCGAGAACAACCTCGGCGGCCGCAACCGCGCCGACATGCGCGCCCTCAGCACCATGATCTCGCGGGACCTCTGCCTCTACCGCGACAAGCGCATCGTCGGCCCCGTCCCCGGCGTCTCCGTCGGCGACGTCTTCAGCTACCGGGCCGAGCTCCTCGTCGTCGGCCTCCACAGCCACACGCAGGCCAGCATCGGCTTCGTGCCCGCCAGCCTCGTCAGCGAGGGCCACCCTGTCGCCACCAGCATCGTCTCCTCCGCCGGCTACCTCCACGACCGCGACAACAACGGGGACGTGCTCGTCTACACCGGGAACGGCGGGGACCAGGCCTTCGAGCGGCGGGGCAACCTCGCGCTCGCGTACAGCTCCAAGTACGGCGTCGAGGTGCGCGTCGTCCGCTGCCACGACTGCGACGCCAGCCCCAGCGGCAAGGTCTACGTCTACGACGGCCTCTACAAGGTCGACTCCTCCACCTACAGCCCCGGCAATAAGTCCGGCCGCGAGGTCTGCAGGTTCAACCTCGTGCGCCTCCCAGGCCAGGACCCGCTAGGCAGCAACACCCTGCGCGACGCGAGGAAGCTCACCGAGGCGCTCGACTCCAGCTTCCGCCTGCCCGGCTACCTCACGCTCGACCTGTCCAGGGGCAAGGAGGCCATCCGTGTCCCCGTCTGCAACACCGTGGATGAGGACAGGTCTCCCCTCGACGACACCAAGTACATCGCGCGCCCTCGGTTACCCCCACCGCCGCCCACACTCGACAGGCGCCGCAGGTGCTGCAGCTACAGGGCGACCGCAAGCGGATGGAGGTCGTCGTCGTCCAGCTGCGCCTGCGTGAAGAGGAACGGCGGAGGTGGCCCGCCGTACAACGCCGACGGCACGCTCGTCAAGGGGGTGCCGGTGGTGTACGAGTGCGGCGTCCACTGCGTGTGCTCCGCGACCTGCCCCAACCGCGTGACGCAGCGTGGCATGACGCACCGGCTGGAGGTGTTCCGCTCCATGGAGACGGAGTGGGGCGTCAGGACGCTGGACCTCATCCAGCCGGGAGCCTTCATCTGCGAGTTCAGTGGAGACGCGGTCGCCGTGGACAATGCCGCCGGCGCCTCGACGGGCTGGGATTACGTCGATCCGAGGAAGTTCCCGCCGAGATGGAAGGAGTGGGGAGACGCCTCCGCGGCCGCTCTTCCGGACGACGACGGGGGACCTCCGTCCCGGTTCCCACAGTGCCCCACGCCGGCGTACGTGCTTGATGTGTCCGAGAGGAGGAACTTCGCACCTTACATCTGCCACAGCGGCGCCCCGAACTCGTTTGTCCAGTTCGTGGCCCGTGCCGACGAGAACGAGTCGTGTCCGCACGTGATGGTCTTCGCCATGGAAACAATCCCGCCCATGTGCGAGCTGAGCATCGACTACGGCATTGATCAATGATCGTCAAGTTGGTTTGTGAGAGCTAGGGAGTCAGTCATAGAGAGATTGGGCTGAATATATGTTGAAGCTAGCTGCCTTCTGAACTTGATGGCTCCACGGAAATTTTTGAAACTTTGGACAGTGATGGTCGGGAACTAAACACTATTTTCTTCTTTTTGGGATACTCTGGCATGTATGCTTGCCTTCATATGGGTTTCCATTTGGTCGTTGTTGCACAAGGTACTCGCAGCTCGTTTTATTGGTGTTGTGCTGGTATGGTAGGCGCAGATTAAATTGCTTAATATTCATATTTAAGTACTCCCTCCGTCTCAAAATAGATTTATCCAAATTTTAACAAACCTAAGACATCTATTTTGAAGACGGAGGGAGTACCTGCATCTGCATCGTGTATTTATGTGGGGGGAAATAAATCAAAATCTCTGAACTTCACCGTCGTCAGTTCATAACATGGATTGAAGTTGTCTTTAGCTGAACTGTATGTCTCGTTTTTCTGCTTAATTAGTTTGTAGCTTTGTGTTTCAGCTAGGGCTTGAGCAGTATTCCCTGAAACAATGGAATTAATTACTTACCTGTCTTGCTGGGCTGATTCTAGGATCAGCACTGGATTATCACTCAAATTGCTGCACCTAGGGGTGCTCAAATGCTCAACAAAATCAGGTTGAAAAAACCAGCAATTGGGAAGCGAGTCAATTTGTCTTTCATTTTTTTCTAGCAGCAAGTTCATTTGATCACCACCTAACAATCAACCTAGTAGAAGAAGATGAACTAGCGGTTTGAACGGGTGGTTTGAGTTCAATCTGTTTTTTCAACGCCCTAGGTTCAAAAAGTTGTGGTGTTTGGACAAGTCCCTGATTAACAAGAGAAACACATAACAATCTATTAAGTATTAAGTGTTCTTGTAAGAAGAAACAAAGGTGGAACTCTATTCATCGGGTACAACTAACAACACTCCTACAAAAAGAAGAGAGTGAGTCCCTTCTGCCAAATCTTTCTATTAAACTCTGCATTAGTACAAGCAAATCTTGATGTAAGATTCATGGATCACCTAGCCATCTGAATCATCATGTAAGATCTGAATCGTCATTTAATATCACCTAGCCATCTGCTCCAAATTCTCAAAGTGCATTCATGCAGTTTTGAGGCCAAAAATGCACCATCCGAGGTGGCCCATCCATCAGCAGATTATCGTTCAAGCCTTGAGAGCACACCATAGCCTATCAAGTTTCAGGATCATAAATTTCCTGCAGAGTTACAGTACTACGAAATTCACCTGTACCCATGAGACAGAAGACTCAATGAGCCCGGCTTTAAATTATAAATCCCCACACTGCCACAAGTATGAGTACAGACATTGTTGGGATACCAGCTTACAAATGAACCACAAGAGAGGAAAACAATGCCTACACAACATACATGAAGATTACACCAAGCAATGACAGAGAAAGGATAATTTATCGTCCTAAGCTTGAGATCTTCATCCTCTGGCAGCTGAAAGCATAGGATGTTGCTGGATCAAGCCACAACCTTCACCAGGATCACAAAGATGTCGTCTTGTCGAGCTCTTGCCAGCATCATATGGAAACCACCATGAGTGCATAACAAGCGGAACTATCGAGGATCAAGTTTCTAAGGCAACGCCTCCAAGCACTAGAATGCCGCAGTTGTCCACCTCGAGAGAGGCAAACTTTTCACCTAGAAACACAAGACCAAGAAAGAGTTCTTTTGTGGTACCCTCAAATGAATAACAGCCCTCTATTTTAGTGCATCTAAAGGCCATTAGCAGTTTATACTAGTGTTAAAAAAGAGACTAGTACTCCGCTCAAACTGAGATCATTGAGTTAGACAGGCCGTAGTCGGGCCCCGCTCAAACTGTTCTTCCAGCCCAGGTTAGGAAAAACAGCCTCCCGCACGTCGCTTTCAAGCTGAGAATGGAGTTAAATCCTCCCAAATCCAGTCCACACAAGATAATTTTACCAAATTAAAATGTGTGACAACCCGTTTGATGGTTCAGCAGCCGAATATGAAGACGAGGATAATCACCAATGATCACGATCAAGCCGGCCATGCTAAAATGCTTCATTAGCGCACGTTCTTGGTTGGATTTTCCACCAGATTCAGGTTGTCAGACATTTGAGTAGAATTAAAATGCTTCATTAGCGATATACGCTGGTCGCTGGGACACCATCACACTGGCTGCGGGCAGCTGCCCGCTGGGTGTTGCTAGCTTTGGTAAGCTAACAATAGCTCATTTGCTTGTACTGCTACGTCCAAGTGAATTACAATGCCACACAAAAATATTATGAATAAAATATGTGCATGAAATATTCCCAAAAAATAACATTCATCTTGATGCCATCTTCAGCAAGTCACAAGACAGTATGGTTTCTTCAGCAACTCACAAGACAGAATGTCTAGTACAGTGGATACTAGGTGTCTATTTTCATCAGTACAAATATTTTCTATACAGAACATTTTATTCAGAAGAAACTGGAGATAAAATAAACTAGACCTAAAGCATCTCCATACATAGGCGACGACGAGGTGGAAAATTAGGAGGAACCGAGACCTGAAAACAACAAGTAAACCATTCATTTAGATCATAAATCATCATTGCATAATAATCACTTGGTTGTGCAAGCAACGAAGTTCAGAAATCATACATCATCAAATTCAAAACCGGGATCAAGTTCAGATGAGGTGGATCAAAAAACTGGCATTTTTACTGGAACGAACCCCCCCCCCCCCCCCACATATACCTGTAGAAGCTCTCTACGTTGCAGAAAGTATGATGATTCAGAAAATGAAGTTGATGGAGAAGGTGCATTGTTCTGCACGTTATGTAATGCCGAGGTACACGCACATATGTGGATGTTTAAGTTTGAACTGTTTAATTGCCCATGTATCAGATTTTGTCAATAGGCCTTATCAGCTTAGTCTGCTGCACGAACTTAGAGTGAAAAACTGAAAACTAGTACTGTCAGATCTTGCCAATTTACAAAATAAAACAGGAGCCCAGAGCCTAACTAGAAGCAAGTCGATTACCTATTAACCTCCACCAAATTGACAGAACTCTACAAGCAAAGAGAAGGAGGAACGAACTCCCCCACTACGTGTAGAAGCTTTCTACATGGGCGTTCTAATACTGAAGAGATTTAGCTGCTAGAGATAAATATATAAATAACTTGGTACAGAAAATTACTACATATATGAAATCTTCTACCAGGAAGAAGGAATTATTTTACCACCGACATGGTGTATCATCTATAACTGCCCAAGCTTCGTAAGACAATACTAGTATTTCTCAGAAGTTTAATCTACGAATCTGGATACCTCATCTTCAAATGTACTACTGCCAAGTTAGTTATGACTTGACATTGACACTTGAGAACATGGTCTCCATGATAATACTGGCATCAACCTCACTCATTAGCAGCACGTCATCGGTGGAGAGATACTACCCGAGAACACACCACTATGTCGCCATACTAGAGAAGCACAACCGATAGACCTCGAGGCCAACTCCAAAATCCACGGAACTTACCCCAAAACCAGATCTGGTGTGGCCAGAGCAACACCCACGAGTTGCCTACACAAAACCAAGTGTATCTAGGTTGTGCTGACCACATAGCCTTCCCTGCAGCGACGTGCACCGGCCATACAACAACCTGCAGGAGCCTACACCTAAGCAGCACCAAGCTACACCACACTAGCGAAGAGATAACGCGGACCAAGATCGAAGGGGACTCACCTATGGTGGTGTAGCGATCACAAGATAATAACGAAGAGGGAGGCCGTGGTGACGACAATGGTCGATGCAGTGATCCAGCACACCAATACATGTTGTAGTGCGTAATTCGTTGACATAATACTCATGAAGTACCATTTCATAAATATTACATCCCTAAGAGTAGTACAATAACAAAAAAGTACATGTTCGTAATTACCATTCAGAAGAATACAAAAGATTAGACATCCTCTTTGGTCTAGAGAGGATTGATATTTGAATTTGAAACGCAAACTAGCTACTTTCTCTAGCAATGGCACTACTATATTTAGTACCACTGAAGTTCAGCAACTTATTTACGTAACTCTATGCTGGTCGACTCATTTATGCAATCCTAGAAACTAGCTTCTCTTTCGGGGTGTTCATATTTTGCCCCATATTCTATATTGTAATCTATTCCTTCAATGCCTCCCGAAAAATATGGTTCTTCGTAATAGATCTCTCCTCCATCATTGGTTTGGCATGATTCTCCTCTGTCTCGTAACTCTCAAATTCCAGCAAGTGTTTAGAAACATAATTTGAGTACGAGCTTACTCACTAAATTTTATAATCGGTGCGTGTGGTGTAACCATTATCTAGGTTCTTTGGGTTTTCGGAAACATTTTCTAGAAAAGATAAGTTTTAATTTAGGAAAAACTATGTGTGTTAGTCTTTACAGGTTGATAGAACTTTATTAAATTCCCTTTCCATGTTGTGTCCGCAATTCATTTCCCGGATAGGAAGTAACATGTCACATTTAATACACTCTCGAGAGGTATGCTGCTTTTTGCACAATGCTCCACATCGAGCACTCATCCTTTTTCTACCTATTTAATTTTACAGTTTTGTTTCTCTCTCTATTGCTACCCTTTTTGTGACGCTTTAGTTTATGTACCATTACTACTTCTTGTAACCTATATTGCATTGGCAACTTTGTATTGCCCATTTTTGATAGGTAGTTGGCCTTGCGAGTCATAGTTGCTTGCTCACGTGGTTGTTTGAGTTGTCGAACTATGTTGTCATCGGGAAGTTATCATTTGCTTCATGCTAGATGTAACACCCTTGAATCATACTTATGCATATTTTAGTGATTCCCGTCAAACACAGATAGAAACGATTCAATGGTACCCACCAAGAACTTACGTGTAGGTGGAAAACAAATTAATACCATTACACAATAGTCCACGATGGAACCCACAATACCATATATATACAACAATGACTTAGCGAGTCAAGAATACAAATATACATTACAAAGATCCAAATCACATTGAAAACGATATAACATCCGAGTATGGATAAGATGCAAATTGGACTAGGAGTCCTGAAGAATAACCAATAGCGTCCATAAACCTGCCCATGCCAAGCTGGAAGGATAACCTTCATAACGTCGTTGAACTCATACATGTCAAAGAAAAAGGAGTGCCGACAAAGGGCAAAAGAAAAAGGAAGCGGTCAGTACTGAGTCCAGTACACAGCGAGTCTTAGAATTCGGCAGCTCTCACCTACATGGGTATGGTGGACTGAAACATCAGCAAACCATGCAATAAACAACCTATAGAGACTCGATACAACTTTCGGCTATTAGAGAGGGATAAGAGAGACCTATTCAGAACCAAAATTGTTGGGTCCGCAGCATAGAAAACATAAAATTTCCTACGGTGTGAACTACACGCCAAGATCTATCTACTAGGTACAAAGCAACGGGTGGACATACATCCAACGAGAACTTACCCTCGAAGACAACGAGTTTTGTTAACGAGTAGGAACTCGTGGTTGATGTAGTCGTACACTTGCCGATCTCAAGATCATGAGGAAGTCCGAGCACCGCAACTCAGCGGCGCATCCGCACTCGCACACACGTTCAAGCCACCGGACAACCTCCACCTCCTCGCTCCAGCGATCCAGCGGAAGCAGCAACTCCTTCCAGACGAAATGCCACCGGGAACATGTATCTCGCTAATCCGAGACCATGGGAGAATAATTCTAGAGGGGGAGAGAGATCCTTCACAAGGAGGTGTGAGGATGAAGGAGGCAATGGGTGGCCTTTTATAGGAGGAGGGGGGTGCCCCCTCTCTCCATGGCCGGCGCATGGGGGGTGACCCCTCACCTCCCCCATTCATGTGGTGGTAACCCCTCCACATTAAAATGCCTCTTCACATTCCCTTTTAAAGTCTCCACTTTAAATGCATTAAATTTCTCCAAATTTAATGCTCTCTCATTTAATAAAACTCTTTTTATTAAATTTATTCAGAAATTTGTTAATTACTTTAATTAACAAACATTCACCTATATCCCCTTGCAATATTTCAATATCACATGCAGAACCACTTTCTGCAATTTCACCCGAAACAATTTCCGGTTTCTATTGAAACAATTCTTGCGCTTTGCAATTCTTTCGTCTGAAACATATGTGCTCCAAAATGGTGTCCGGTAACTCTTAAGTGTGCCACCCTACGGTTCGCGAATAATGCAGACATGATCGAGACCCTTCTCCGATCAATAATCAGCAGCGGGACCTAGAGATCCGTACTGACTCCTACACATTCAACGATGACTTCTGTGATCATGAGAACCTTTAACGCTTGTAACTAAATCCCTTTGTCTCTCGATATATTACATGTCCGAGATTTGATCATCGGTATCTCCATACCTAGTTTGATCTCGTTACCGACATGCACTCTTTTCTCGTTCCCGTGATATAACATTCTAGTTATCACATCACTTGCTTGCAAGCTATCTTAATGTGATATCCCCAAGAGGGCCCAGAGTATATCTATCCGTCATCTGGATTGACAAATTCCACTCTTGATCCATGAGCCTCAACATAACACCTTCGTAGTACTGAGCCCATCTTTATAGTCACCCTGTTACGGTGTGACGTTTGATGTTATCAAGATACTCTTCCGGTGTTAGCAATTAACATGATCTCATGGTCTAAGGATAAAGATTACTTTGTATGATGTTATAGCAATATAAACATAATGACTTGATCGTAATGCTATACTTCGGATGAATGTTCATCACATCATTCCACCAATGGTGTGACCTTGTTATTAACAACATCCAATGTCCATGATCAGGAAACCTTGATCTTCTTGTTAATCAACAAGCTAGTCTATAAGAGAGGCATAACTAGGAACCCTTTTTGTTTATTAAACACACATGTATTGATGTTTCCGATCAATACAATTCTAGCATGTAAAATAAACATCTATCATATATAAGGAATATATAATAACAACTTTATTATTGCCTCTCAGGGCATATTTCCTTCAGTCTCCCACTTGCACTAGAGACAATAATCTAGTTCACATAGTGATAAATCTAACACCCATGGAGTTCTGGTGTTGATCATGTTTTGCCCTAGGGAGAACTTTAGTCAATGGATCTGCTGCATTTAGGTCCGCGTGTACTTTACAAATCTTTATATCTCCATCCTTGACATGCTCGCGGATGGAGTGAAACCGGCGCTTAATATGCTTGGAATTCTTGTGAGACCTCGGTTCCTTTGCGTTGGCTATGGCTCCATTATTGTCACAATAGATCACCATTGGGTCCAACGCACCGGGAACCACACCTAGTTCCGTGATGAACTCTTTCATCCAAACCGCCTCCTGCGTCGCTTCTGAAGCAGCAACATATTCCGCCTCCGTCGTTGATCCAGCCACCACAGGTTGTTTGGAACTCCTCCAACTAACTGCTACTCCGTTCAAGAGAAATACGTATCCGGATTGAGACTTAGAGTCATCCGGATCGGTTTCAAAGCTAGCATCGACATAACACTTAGCGACTAGCTCTTCTTCACCTCCGTATATAAGAGACATATCCTTAGTTCTTCTCAAGTACTTGAGGATGTTATTTACCGCTATCTAGTGTTCCGAACCTGGATCAGATTGGTACCTACTAGTCAAACTAATAGCATGTGCCACATCCGGTCTTGTACATAGCATGGCATACATAATAGAGCCTATGGCCGAGGCATAGGGGATCTTATCCATCATCTCTCTTTCTTCCGCCGTAGCCGGACTTTGAGTCTTACTCAATGTCTTGCCTTGCAACATAGGTAAGAACCCCTTCTTACTTTCGTCCATATTAAACTTCTTTAATATCTTATCAAGGTATGTACTCTGCGATAGCCCAATTAGGCGCCTTGATCTATCTCTATAGATTTTAATGCCTAATATATATGATGCTTCACCAAGGTCTTTCATCGAAAATTTGCTATTTAGATAACTTTTAACACTGTTTAAAAGATCTATATCATTTCCAATCAATAATATGCCATCCACATATAATATCAGAAATGCCACATTGCTCCCACTCACTTTCTTGTAAATACAAGCCTCTCCATAAGTTTGGACAAATCCAAACTCTTTGATCACCTCATCAAAGCGGAGATTCCAACTCCGGGATGCTTGCTTCAGTCCATAGATGGATCGCTGAAGTTTGCATACCTTATTAGCATCCTTAGGATCGACAAAACCCTTAGGTTGTATCATATACAACTCTTCTTCAATATTACCATTGAGGAACGCAGTTTTGACATCCATCTGCCATATTTCATAATTGAAAGATGCAGCAATTGCTAACATAATCCTACTTAAGCATCGCTACAGGAGAGAATGTCTCATCGTAGTCAACTCCTTGAATTTGTCGAAACCCCTTTGCGACAAGTCGAGCCTTATAGATGGTCACATTACCATCAGCATCAGTTTTTCTTTTGAAAATTCATTTATTCTCAACGGCCTTTCGGTCGTGAGGTAAGTCCACCAAGTTCCAAACTTGGTTCTCGTACATGGATTCCATCTCAGATTTCATGGCTTCTAGCTATTTGTTGGAATCCGGGCTCATCGTCGCTTCTTCATACGTCGCAGGGTCATCCATTTCATCAACCATGAAATTCACAACAGGATTGCCGTACAGTTCAAGAGCTGCACGTGTCCTGCTTGACCTGCGAGGTTTGGTAGTGTCCTCTTTCAGAGTTTCATGATCATTATCATTAGCTCTCTCTTCATCAGGTGAAGTCAACTCCGAAACAACTTCCGGTGCTGCGCCACTCGCCATTCCATGAAGAGAAGGTTCAATAATCTTTTCGAGTTCTACCTTCTGACTACTCACACCTTTCACGAGAAACTCTCTCAAGAAAGTATCCATTCTTGGCAACAAAAACCTTGCCCTCGGATCTGTGATAGAAGGTATACCCAATTGTTTCCTTAGGGTATCCTATGAAGACGCATTTTTCCGCTTTGGGTTCGAGTTTATCCAGTTGAAGTTTCTTCACATAAACATCGCATCCCCAAACTTTAAGAAATGACAGCTTAGGTTTGTTTCCAAACCATAATTCATACGGTGTCGTTTCAACGGATTTAGATGGTGCCCGATTTAAAGTGAATGCAGCTGTTTCCAGTGCATAACCCCAAAATGACAGTGGCAAGTCAGTCAGAGACATCATAGATCGAACCATATCCAATAAGGTACGATTACGATGTTCCGACACACCATTACGTTGTGGTGTTCCGGCAGGCGTGAGTTGTGAAACTATTCCACACTCTTTCATGTGTGTGCTAAACTTGTAACTTAGATACTCTCCTCCACTGTCATACCGTAGAAATTTGATCTTTCTATTACGATGATTTTCCACTTCATTCTGAAATTCCTTGAACTTTTCAAAAGTTTCAGACTTGTGTTTCATCAAATAGATATACCCATATCTACTCAAATCATCCGTGAAAGTAACAAAATAACGATATCCACCTCGCGCCGACACAATCATTGGTCCACACACATCAGTATGTATGATTTCCAATAGATCTGTCGCCCGTTCCATCGAACCGGAAAACGGCGTTCTAGTCATCTTGCCCATAAGGCATGGCTCACATGTATCAAATGATTCAAAATCAAGTGATTCCAAAAGTCCATCAGAATGGAGTTTCTTCATGCGTTTAATGTCAATATGACCTAGACGGCAGTGCCACATATATGTAGACATATCATCATCAAGTTTAATCTTTTTAGCATTAACATTATGAATGTGTGTAATATTACTATCGAGATCCAACAGAAATAAACCATTCAACATAGGTGCATGACCATAAAAGATATCATTCTTATAAATCGAACAACCATTGTTTCCAGATTTAAAGGAATGACCACTTTGCATCAAACAAGATCCAGATACAATGTTCATGCTCAGTGTATGCACTAAATAACAATTATTTAGGTTTATAACTAATCCCGATGGCAAATGGAGAGGTAGCGTCCCGACGGCGATCACATCAACTTTTGATCCATTGCCGACCCGTATTCTAACCTCATCCCTTGCTAGTTGTCGCTTGTTCCGTAGCCCCTGAACCGAGTTACATATATTAGCAACCGATCCCGTATCAAATACCCAGGTGCTACTGCGAGTACTAGTCAAGTGCACATCAGTAACATGTATATCACATATACCTTTGTTTGCCTTGCCGGACTTCTTGTTCGCCAAATACTTGGGGCAGTTGCGCTTCCAATGGTCAGTCCCCTTACAATAGTAGCACTCGGTGTCAGACTTAGGGCCATCTCGGGGTTTCTTTTCAGGCGTGGCAACAGACTTGCCACCCTTCTTTCCCTTGTGCTTGCCTTTCTTGTCTTTCTTGAAACCGGTGGTCCTATTGATCATCAACACTTGATGTTCTTTCCTAATCTCCACTTCTACAGTCTTAAGCATTGACAGAAGCTCGGGAAGAGACTTCTTCATGCCCTGCATATTATAGTTCATCACGAAGCTCTTGTAGCTAGGTGGCAGAGATTGGAGAACATGATGTATGCCTAAGTCAATGGGAATCGTTATTCCCAAGGACACAAGCTTATCGGCGTACCCAGACATTTTGAGTACGTGCTCACTAACGGAGCTATTTTCCTCCATCATGCAGCTAAAGAACTTTTCGGTAGCATTATAACTCTCTACGGCAGCATGGGTATCGAAAATCATTTTCAATTCTCCCATGGTATCAAAGGCATTTCCATTTTCGAAATGCTTTCGAAGTTCTGGCTCTAGCCCATACAGTATGCCGCAATGAACTAAGTTGTGGTCCTCCTAACGAGTCACATAGACATTCTTTTCCTCGTCAGGGGCATCAGGAGCTGGTGGGGGGCCTAGCGGCGCATCTAGCACATATTGCTTTTGTGCAGCAGTGAGGAGAATCCTCAAATTCATAGCCCAGTTGGTGAAGTTGCTACCATTCGCAGCAAGTTTCTCTTTCTCCATGAACACATTGAAATTAAAAGCAGGTGGTGCCATCTACAACAAAATTTGTAAAGTTTATTTAGACTAAGTTTATGATAGATTGAGTTCAACTAATCCAAATTAATAATGAACTCCCACTCAAAAACGACACCCCTCGTGTCTTTTTGGTGATTACATGAACCAAATCCACTACACTAAGTCTGATCATCACGTGAGTTGATGTAGCTTCAAAGGCGAGCATCTATATGGGCATCATATCAACTATATGACTCATGCTTAACCTTTCGGTCCGTGTTCCGAGGCCATGTATGTACATGCTAGGCTCTCCAAGTAAGAACCTTAGTACTCGCATGTGTAAAACTGTCTTACACCCGTTTGTATGAAAGCGTAGAGTCGAGTACACCCGATCATCACGTGATGTCTCGAAATACGATCCACAAAACGGTGCATACTTAAGGAAGAACACATTTTTTATCTTGATATCTAAATGAGGGATCATCTTACAATGCTACAGAAAGCGCCAAACTAGCAGTATAAGATGCTAACATCTAATGTGTAAAGTGAGATGATATGGCCCATGCATTTGATCTCTATCATTTGCATCGTAGTATGATCTCTATCATTCCTTTGTGTGTAAGGCTAAGGTCTATGGAACTTACACATTGAGTGTGTTGTAAGAGTATCTATCATACATCTACTTACAACAATACCATATCAAGACACTAGCCCAGCAACGATCTAAACTAGACGCCTCTAATTTATCAATTGCAAGTTTTACGTGGCTTAGGGCTTTCGGAGATAGAACCGTTCTTACCTACTAACATGAACCACAACGAGGATAACCAAGTTATTAGCAACTCATTGTAAATCAGATATTGAATATAGTAGGAGAGACAGACACCCGTCAGCCACTTATGCAAAACAAGTTGCATGTCAGTCATGGAACCGGTCTCATGTACGATGACATGTAAGGTTGGTCCGGGCCGCTTCATCCCACTATGCCACCAATATCCAAAATACATAGAAGATGCAATAACATGATCATCATCACCCACATATAAACATATGTGTACTACCCGTGCAAAGCACCTACGCATAGATCAGGCTCTAATACCACTGTTGGGTCCGCAGCATAGAAAACAAAAATTTTCCTACGATGTGAACTACACGCCAAGATCTATCTACTAGGTACAAAGCAAAGGGTGGACATACATCCAACGAGCACTTACCCTCGTAGACAACAAGCTTTGTTAACGAGTAGGAACTTGTGGTTGATGTAGTCGTACACTTGCCGATCTCAATATCGTGATGAAGTCCGAGCGCCGGAACTCAGCAGCGCATCCGCACTCGCACACACGTTCAAGCCACCGGACAACCTCCACCTCCTCGCTCCAGCGATCCAGCGGAAGCAGCAACTCCTTCCAGACGAAATGCCACCGGGAACATGTATCTCGCTAATCCGAGACCATGGGGGAATAATTCTAGAGGGGAGAGAGATCCTTCACAAGGAGGTGTGAGGATGAAGGAGGGAATGGGTGGCCTTTTATAGGAGGAGGGGGTGCCCCTCTCTCCATGGCCGGCGCATGGGGGTGACCCCTCACCTCCCCCATTCATGTGGTGGTAACCCCTCCACATTAAAATGCCTCTTCACATTCCCTTTTAAAGTCTCCACTTTAAATGCATTAAATTTCTCCAAATTTAATGCTCTCTCATTTAATAAAACTCTTTTTATTAAATTTATTCATAATTTTGTTAATTACTTTAATTAACAAACATTCACATATAGCCCCTTGCAATATTTCAATATCACATGCAGAACCACTTTCTGCAATTTCACCCGAAACAATTTCTGGTTTCTATTGAAACAATTCCTGCGCTTTGCAAGTCTTTCGTCTGAAACATATGTGCTCCAAAATGGTGTCCGGTAACTCTTAAGTGTGCCACCCTAGGGTTCGCGAATAATGCAGACATGATCGAGACCCTTCTCCGATCAATAATCAGCAGCGGGACCTGGAGATCCGTACTGACTCCTACACATTCAACGATGACTTCTGTGATCGTGAGAACCTTTAAGGCTTGTAACTAAATCCCTTTGTCTCTCGATATATTACATGTCCGAGATTTGATCATCGGTATCTCCATACCTAGTTTGATCTTGTTACCGACATGCACTCTTTTCTCGTTCCCGTGATATAACATTCTAGTGATCACATCACTTGCTTGCAAGCTATCTTAATGTGATATCCCCAAGAGGGCCCAGAGTATATCTATCCGTCATCTGGATTGACAAATTCCACTCTTGATCCATGAGCCTCAACATAACACTTTCGTAGTACTGAACCCATCTTTATAGTCACCCTGTTACGGTGTGACGTTTGATGTTATCAAGATACTCTTTCGGTGTTAGCAATTAACATGATCTCATGGTCTAGGGATAAAGATCACTTCGTATGATGTTATAGCAATATAAACATAATGAATTGATCGTAATGCTATACTTCGGATGAATGTTCATCACATCATTCCACCAATGGTGTGTCCTTGTTATTAACAACATCCAATGCCCATGATCAGGAAACCTTGATCATCTTGTTAATAAACAAGCTACTCTATAAGAGAGGCATAACTAGGAACCCTTTTTGTTTATTAAACACACATGTATTGATGTTTCCGATCAATACAATTCTAGCATGTAAAATAAACATCTATCATATATAAGGAATATATAATAACAACTTTATTATTGCCTCTCAGGGCATATTTCCTTCAAAAATGACACTAACACCAAACATAACCCATCCTGGGATTTCCTCCTCGAGACCAAACGAGGAAGTCCTTTTGAGGAAAACTTATGCAAAATGGAAAGTTTTATTAATTGATTCCATTATCGTTTCCATACTTACTAGTCATGTCACATCCAATTCATATTCATAGTGCTACTTTAGTGTAAATTGTCTATGATCGAGAAATTGTGCTCTAAGTCGTCTATAATCGTGGATACGGATTTTCGAAAAGATTTAACCCTGTAGGGGTGCACAAATAGCAACACACGTGCGATCAACCTTGGAAGAAGTAAACGAATAAAAAGCAACGAGGCATCATGATTGAATCGTTCCAGGAAATCAGAGAATGTTTTTGGGGCCACCCAAAAGAGCTACATGTACGAGGTATAGCTAATACTCGTACAGACCTAGAGGTTGCATGGACTTGTCACACGAGCAGAGGGCATAGACAATATATTCCTATGACAGAGTGTCGTACCTACGCAACAGTAATAAACGCTCATCGAGCAACAGGTAATAAACATCTTATAACATGGTATACATGGCATATGTACAGTAGGTAACATATAATGCCCGAACTATTTGTGGCCTCGAAACATTCTTCAGACTCAAGTTCAAGTCTAGGGGATCCCAGAAAGGCTCCCACGTGTGGATAGTGTGATAGTCAAGGAACATGTTTCAAGTACTCGGGGTCTTAGATGGACACAAGTGGGTGGGATAAAAGCCAGATCTCAACTATTTCCCACCGGTGCCGCTCTATCTACGCCCAACATTTAATTATCAAGTTGATTATCTCCACCATTAAGCATGTGTGATACCTTCAATCCGGATTCATAGATGTAGTATAATAGCTTTTTCCCTAGAAGACATAGGTTTAATCGAACCTCGAAAAGTACTGCTAAAAGGTAATAAAAAGGACACGTCTACAAGACTTTATTTGTTCGTTTTACCTTAGTTGACCGGACCAATCTAGTTTACTTTATAACAGGTTGAATCAATGGATGGAGATAGGCCAGGGTTGAAGATCCACCTGCAGCTACACATCAAATGGGATAAAAGATAATAATAAGCATAGTCATGTATAATGTTTGTATTGAGATAATCTCTTATGGGAAACACATCCTAATATTCTAGATCCCCCATGATGCAGCGGGCATAGCAATAGACTTTTAATCCAACTGAGAGTATACCGAAGCCACGGGTTACAAACTATTATTAAGTGTAAAGACAAATCAAAGCTTTAAGTGGTGATGTTGTTGTTGATCCTGAATGAGGCACTAAGCAAAGACCATACTACCCTTTCTTTCACTGAGGTTCCTATGAGATTGCTGCTAGCCAAGTATTTCACCTCAAGCCTTTATCAATCTATGGGATCTTGGGTACCTACAAGTCTAGAGATCGAGACAAGAGACGAAGAAACAAAAGATACAAATCACAAATCCAAGCAAAATACAATTCTCCCATGATCTAGATGCACATAATTGCTGCGAGGTTTGTCCCCAACCTGTGAGGACTACTCACTCATAACAAATAGATCGGAGATAGAAAACATCATGCAAATACTTAAATTGAAATCAAATATTCTTACAATGGTCGCCAAATCACAAGGAGATCTAAAGTACAAAGCAATGGCTATGGCTAGTGGAGGGATGGATGGTGGAAGTGATGAACAATGGATGAACAATGGTGTGGATCTCCTTTGGTGGTGCTATGATGCAATCTGAGAATGGCGGCTCTCTGGCCGGTGGCTGGAGCCTCGAAATATATAGGCGTCTTCACGAAAGTTGTAGGGTTTACCGGGACAAAGCTGTCGCCACCTGGTACGAGCGGGCGGTACAGGCGGATCGCACTCGTACCAGTGGTCATTAAGCATGTTGACGCCCTGGAAAGCTTCTCCAATTACTTGGCCATGTGTACTTCCTCAAAATCCTTCATTATGACTCCTTATTTCGCTTTAAAAACCGTGATTTCCTGCACAACATAAATCAAATAAGGGATTTGCATATCTTTGCAATTATTAGTCATTAGTGGCAAGAGTTGCGAGTTTCTTTAGCAATTGCTTGACCAAAAACAACGTTTAAACGCAGTGAAAGATGGCAAAAATCGGAGCCATCAACTTCCCCAAAGCTCAAACCTTGATCATCCTCGAGCAAGAAGAACCAAAATAACTATAAGGAATTCAGCGTTTAAACTTGAAATAACAAGAATAAGAGTTCACTTACAGTCGATAGTCGTATGTGCTCAACACTTCATTCATTTGCGAAGCTTATCAAAGTTAGAGAGATGGCAAGAATACTATACAAGCTTCGGTAAGTCAAGATAATCAAAGTAAAGTTTAATATAAGTATAAATAACTACAAGTGTACTGTAGCAATCAATCCAATTCCTAATTAACTCTCAGCTTGCCAAGGAACACTAGGATGTTTAAATAGCATAATTGAGTAAGAGAGTTTCATGTCCCAAGTAGTATAACAATGAAGTGTCTTATTTACACCCACATCAATAAATCAAGTCTATCTGAAACACTTCTAATCCAATCATTGTCTTTCAATAAAAAATCGTAAAGTAGTAATGAGACCATGTCAAGGACTTGTTATGTGGATCCTCATAGATATCTTTTCTTTCTTTCTTTTTCATTTCATTTTTCAAGGATCGTTGTTTGTTTCTTCTTGCTAGTGTTTGCACAACCTTTGAGAGTACCAATACTTTTTCCCATACATTGGCACGAATGCCAATCATGTCATCAACTCATAGCCGAAATCTGGGGTTATACCATAGATCATTCAAAAGCTAGCGGAGTTGTTGGCATCCCAAAGGTGTGCATTAGAGACATAGAACAAAGTTGTCTCACTTCTATCTTTTTCTATTTTTTGAGCTAGTACCGCGGTTTGATCCACAAGGTTAGCTTTGACATGCATCACAATTACCACTAGACTTTATTTCAATCAAACAACTCCTTTCTTGAGTGTCATCGAGACTGTCAAAATATCTACGGGGTTAAGTATAATCAAGGGTATACTCTCAAGGCAATCATTCATCAAACAAGTCGTAAATTTCAGACTTTTTCTTATTGTACTTGTTTGGCATTATTATTTCCAAGGGAAGACTCGGTTAACTAAAAGAACTAGAGCAAGAGCTTCAACAACTAATCATCATACCAATAAAAAGTCGTACTCTAACCATATTAAATTACTTCCCACTAGCATGGCATCTTAGCAAATTAACCAACTAAGATAAACAACTCAAACTTCATAAGTGGGAAACATAGGTCATACCTCTCATAAGTAACTTCATGATCCTCTTCCTTATAGGGATGTGTTCCTTCAAAACTCAAACACAATTACTCTCGAAATGATATTAAAGCAAAGAGGCAAAGTATGAATCCACGTTTACGAAAAAAGGATACGGAAAAATCTTTTTATATTTTTGAGGATAGGGATTAAAGAATTAAAAAGAACTTGCGACCAAGCAAGGGTTTAAGAAAAGAAAAAAACAAAGGAAAACAAATAAATAAAACAAAAGCAAATTAAAAAGCAAAGGAAAAAAGAAAAGTGTTGGAACAAGCCAATACGAGTGTTTCAAATCTCCCAAGGAGCTGGAGTACAACCTTGTTATTACATAAATAAATTTGCCGAGGGAACACATCCCCAAGCTTAGGCTTTTGCAAGCCCTTTTATTGCTCATTTTGGTGGTGGTGGATAATCTCCCACGTTCCATTAGCTGCTCCAATCATGGAACTAGATGGCGAGGCTTGCAGTGGCATCTCGAAGGTTGATGGAGAGGTTGTTCATGTTTTGAATATTTCCTTCGAGTGCAAAGATATCATCAAAGGTGGTGTACTAGTTTGGTGGCTGCACATCTTTTCCGGGTCCTTCTTGTTCTACTTCTTCATCTTCTCCTCCTCCCACGGGTATTTATTGTTGGGGTAGATTAGCTTCGACCTGTGCATCATAACACAAACGTCCATCCTCGATAGGGAATAAATCGTTAGGCAAAGGAGTCGGGATCAAGTGATCCACTCCAGGTATATAGAAGAAATATCTACCATGATTTTTAGAAATCATACCACATACTCTTAGAGTAGATAGACCGAGATGGTTACCTCCAGTCAACGGTTGGATATTACCTAGATTGATGCAAAGTGCACATGCAAGAACGGTCACAATTCCTCCTCCACATATGGGTCCTCGAGATTGAAGAGCCTGATGCTTAAGATAAAACACAAGTAGAGCGCCCAAATGTGGCGTTAAGTTACAATTGATAAGTGCAGCTTTTGCGAGGATCAACATGTCCTCCTTATTAACTCTAGTAAACTCACCACATGCCTGCAATGTGTTAACAATCACATAAAATACATATCGATAGCAGGATGATCAATTTGGTTCCCCTTAGGTGTGTTTTCACAGATTCTCATCAAGTTAAAATATTGTGAAGGGGAAGGATCTAAAACAAAGATAGTTGTGCATATATCGGTGTTGTTGTTGGTTAACCCAAAGCATCGAGCCCATTGGTTGAGTGTCAAAGTATACTCACAGTCCATAAGGAGGAATTTAATTCGACTCCGGGCCTTTGTTCCTCGGAACAACCATAAGGATCCATCATGTGTGTCAAGGTGCTGAAGAACTCAAGCTTCAAGCGGCGGTATGTCGCAACATCTTGAAAGACAAAATTGTACAAACCAATATTGTTGCAAAGTAAATCGAAATCAGCATGAATGCCAAGTTGGTTCAGGATATAAGGACACGCCCACTTGGTGGACTTGATCTCTCGAATCTTGAGACGATCGAAACGAGTCAGATGGAACTCCTCGGTGAACTTGATGCCAAGCGACTCGGGGGTTAACGTATGAACGGGTGGCACGGAGGACTCTGTAGTCATCTCACGTGTACGACTCCTCGTGTCCATCTAATAAAAACAAGGCAAAGTAAATAAAGATTGGTAATAATTTTTTTAGTCCAATAGAAACATAGCATAGGTGATTCTCTATACTAACAACAAAATAAACTCATCTAAAATCAATGCTAAGCATACTTAATATCAAGATTGAATCAAGAACAAGACCTATGTCTAGATTGGCAATGATGAATGATTAAGCGAAGCTTTTGCACAAATAAGTTGGGGATCGGATGAGAATCATACCTTAGATCGAGTGAGTGCGAAGAATCAAAGAAATATTGAGTAAATTTGAAGATCCAATGGAGGTGGTTTGAAGTTTGGAGGAAGAAGAAAGAGAAAAATTGATTTGGGGATTTTTGGTTACCTCCTCGCGGTGCTTATGGTGTCCGTGTACTCGGTACGAGCGGGCGGTATGGCCAGAGCCCGCTCGTACCGGGTGACTTACCTTGGGAGCGACAACTGCTCCTAGGCGGTGCACTCGGTACGGGCGCGCGCGCCTGTACTGCTGGTCGTTAACGCTGCGGTGACTTTTGCTTAAAACCTGGTGTTTGCTCGGGGGTACGGTACGGGCGCGCGGTACCAGCGCGTCTGGTCGTACCAGTGGTCGTTATCGACACTATTCCTTCGGCAAACATCGCAGATTTTTATCTTCCTTTGCCTTGAGGTGGTACAGGCGCACGGTATGGTCCACTCCAGCCGTACCAGTGGTCATTATCGACACTGTGAACTACAAAAACTCAAGAAATTTGATTAGTAGCTCCGTGTGCCTTTGCACATCTTATCAAAAGGTTAGATAGCAGTAAAACCACTAAGTAATGATCCAGCAATACTTCTTAGGCCATGTGTCAGTAAAATAAATATATAGAGGATTACCTTATTTCTTCTCCTCTTTCCATATGTCTTCTTAAACACTCTTTAAAAACAAAAACAAAAAACAAAAACAAAACAAACTAACATGATAGAAAACATAGATAAACTTTATTTCACATGGGTTGCCTCCCATGAAGCGCTTATAGTTAAGGTCAATTAGCTTGATCTTGATGGCAATCACTTAGGTTTGGGGAGCGGAACACCCACTCCAAAGTAGTTTGCTTTTAAAGTAATTACATCATCATCATTAGGCTTGGCCTTCTTTTTCCTAGGGAAGTGGACTATAAAAGGATCTCTAGATGGTAGTCATATTCTTACATTCCCTTCATGTAAATTAATCAAAGCTTTAATAGTTCTTAGAAATGGCCTACCTAGAATTATAGATGCTATGGGATCTTCAGGCATGTCCACAATAACAAGATCAGTAAGAGCGGGACTATCTTTAATTTCAACAACTATATTTCTTTGATCCCAACAACTTGTTTATAAGTCGAATTAGCTAGATGGAGTCTTAATTCAGTTGTAACAAATGGCCCCAAGTTTAACTTATCGAATAGGCTTTTGGAAATTGTTGAGACGCTTGCACCAAGATCACAAAGTGCGGATATCTCATTAACTCCCAACTTAATTTTAATAGTGGGCTCAAATATATCATCCATTTAGCTGGAAGCTTATCAGCTAGTCTTTTGTACTCCATCTCTAAATCACGAACCTTAGGTGCTACTTGTTGTGTAAATTGTTGGTACATAGCATCATTACCTTGTTCTATACCTAGATTCTTAACGGTGATCATCTTCAATATATCTTCTATGGTATATTCCAGTGTTGGCGCGTTGTTGTAATCCAGCTCTTCAGGTTTTTCATCATTGTCTACCACCCTTATCATCTTGAGGTCTTCTACCAGATTTGGCTCGGGTTTGCCAGTGAACTTTGCTAGTATGAGAGCTTGGCTCTCGGCTACCTTACCCAGCTGAGCCTCCATGGTCTTTGTTCTTTCCTATAGAGCATGCACATTATTTCTAATTGCAACGGCCTGATTAGATAATCTTCCTATACTACTTTCATGGTTCTCCGTAATCTTAATAAGCATATTGTTTTCTTCGGTTTGAGCTTGCATAAATGTTCTAACAGTTTGCTCAAATGGGAGATTGCCATAATTTGCTCCATTAGTATTATCATAATTATTATAAGGAGCTCTTGGAGGTTTAGTATGATATTTTTGAACATTAGAAGCATAATTATTTTTCCATGCAGGATTAAAAGGAGTGCGAGCTATAAAATTAACATCATTAACATTGGTAGTGATAGCATTAACTTGGGTATCTTCCTTACCTTTTACTAAGCTAAGCAACTCATCTACCTTAGATGTAAGCTCCTCATTGTTTACCTCGGTAATTGAACTTACTCTCTTCGAGGTTCTTTCCACATGCCATTGGGCATGGTTATTTTGCATATCATCAAGTAACTTTTTTGCAACACTCACCCGCTTTCCTATGATCATTCCTCCTGCTATAGTATCTAGCATAGACTTAGACATTGGGTTAAGACCATTATAAAATAAATGTAATATAAGCCACTCTTCCATCTCATGATTAGGGTAGTTCATTATGGCTTCTTTCATTCTTTCCCACGCCAGCGCTAGTGGCTCACAGTCTTCTTGTCTAAAGCTTGTAATGTTGGATCTAAGCTGCATAATCTTAGTTGGGGGAAAAATTTAGTCATAAACAAATTAGTGCATTCCTCCCAAGATTTAATAGTGCCCTTTGGTAGAGCTAGCAACCATTCCTTAGCCTTTCCTCTAAGAGATAAAGGGAATAATCTTAGCTTAACAGCATTTGGATCTACATCCTTAATACGCATCATGTCACAAATTTCAGTAAAACTATTTAAGTGCAATCCCGAATCCTTAGAAGATGAACCCCAAATTGGTTTTCTTGAACCAAACTTAAAAGGTTAGGTTTAATCTCATATGTTTCCGCATCAACTGTGGGTTGAGTGATGGGTGCATGAATAAAATCATCAGTATCTCAAAGATACCACATTATTTTAAAATACTACAGTTTGCAATACTTTGAGCTGTTTGGCTACCACAAAATACCAAAGTTTTGAAAATGTACTATTCCAAAAGGCGAGTTATTTCACAGTAAAATAGAAAGAGGTCTAGACCTCTTTTTCCAAAAACTGAGGTATTATCAAAACCCAAGTATCCCAGGGCCAGGCGCTGAAATACCATGTTATTCGAATACTTTGATTTTTTTTTGAACGGCACAAGGGGGGCGAACTGCCCACCTGCATATTTCATTGAAAAGGGTGGAGAAAAAACGCCCAAAGTTTCTTACAAAAGGGGAGGAGCATCAGCTCAAAGGAATTACAAGAGCATCGCACACCATTGTTATACATTCTCAAAGCTAACACGCCAAGGGACCCGGGCCCGCCATAGCCGCAGGTGCTCAATGACTTGCTCGAGGATCACTGACGGGGGGAGCCGGACGGCGTCGAAAACCATCCGATTTCTGGTTTTCCAAATCACCTAGAGGATGCATGAGGTGACGGTGCTCCATAGCGGCACACCACAGGAGAGGTTGCTTTCCTAGAGCGAGACCCATGCCTCTTCGGCAGAGGTGGGGAGGGAGCATCGACGCGGTCCAAGCGCACGCCGCCATAATAGGCGCAGGCGGGGGCAGGTGAAGAACAGGTGGGTGAGAGTCTCCGGCTGGCGCGAGCAGAAAGGGCATATGTCTGTGTCCAAGCACCCGATGTGTTGGAGGAATGCACGCGTGCGGGTATTGCCATGACGAAGGACCCAGACGAACACCTTGACCTTGAGCGGCGCATACCCAGCCCAATTCAGGTCATGTAGGGGGGGCATCCCGAGCTCTTCAGCATCCTATACGCGGCCCTGGCACTGAAATGGTGGGCATCACCCCACGCTAGAGACCGCTCATCGTCCGCAGTGGAGGAGCAAGCGAGGAGGTGATCGAGGGCGCCGTGGAGCAACCGAAGCTCGTCCCCAGCCCGGTCGGTCACCCTGTCGTGCGTACGGAGCACAAGAGCCCGATTCACAAGCGCGTCGGAGACAGAGCCGGCGGCACGGATCATGTGGGAATATGCCACAAGCAGGGCAGTTGAGAGCGCGCCAAGCGAAGTCCAGTTGTCCCCCCAGAGGTCCACGAAGCGGCCGTGCCCCACACACACGGAGGTGATTGCCTGATATAGGGGCAAGAGCGATGAGAAGGCCTGCCAAGCAGGAGTCGGGGGGGTAGGGTGTGCGCCCATGTAGTTCGCACGGACCTAGTCGGCCCATGGGGTGCGCTGCCTGGAGAGGACGACATGGAGTTTCTTGAGGAGGAGGCACGTGTTATGAAGAGCGAGGTCAACAATGCCCAGACCACCCTCTGATCGTAGCCGACACACCACCTCCCACGACACCTGACATGAGCCACCAGAGCATGACGTCATGGCACTCCACAACATGCCACGTCGCGGCGATCCATCTTGGCGATTGTCCCCTTAGATAGTTGCATCACTAACATCGCATAAGCGGGGCGTGCCGATAGAACAGATGTCGAGAGCGTCAGCCTAGCACCAAGCGAGGTGGGGCAGATCTGCCAGGGGGGATGCAACACTCGATCCTCCCGGCGAGGTAGTCCAGGGCAGAGGCATGCAGCTTGCGATCTGACAGCGGCAGCCCTAGGTACGTCTGCGGGAACGAGGAGACGGGGAACCCTAAGATGGCGACCAAATGCACGACATCTGCAGCAGGCACGCCAATGGGTACGAAGGCGCTCTTATGGAAGTTGATGGCAAGCCCTATCGCGTCCGAGAATTCCCGGAGAATGTCACGCAAGCGACGAAGTTGACCAGGATCGGCGCGCACCAAGATCAGTGTGTAATCGGCGTACTGCACCACATGGCACGGGAGATTGTCGGCAAGGGGGTGGAGGAGTCGATGTTCGTCTGCATCCTTCAGGATCATCTGGCGAAGGAGGTCAACAACTATCAGAAACAGGTATGGTGAAAGGGGGTCCCCCTGGCGCAACTCGTTCCTGGAGTTGATCCAATGCCCCGGAACCCCATTGAGCAGTACAACAGCTTTGCCGGTTCGAAGGAGGATGCGATCCAGGCACACCACTGGTCACCAAATCCACGCGCCCGGAGGATTGCATCGAGGGCATCCCAATTTACCGAATCGAAGGCTTTTCTGAAGTCCAGTTTCAGGGCTATCACAGGAACCGCTCTGAGGCGGCAACACTGGATCAGGTCGGCATCATAGAGGAACCCGTCAGTGATACATCGCCCTAGGATGAAGCCTGTCTGCTCGTATGCCACCAGTTCCTCAATAAACCGTTGGAGATGCAACGTCAGAATTTTTGTGAGCAGCTTCACCACACAGTTCTGGAGGGAGATGGGCTGAAAGCCATCCGCGGAGACAACTTCCTCAGACTTGGGGAGCAGGGCAATGTACGCACGGTTCAAGCCGTCGAGCTCCGCATGGCAATGGTAGAATTCTTCAAGGAAAGCCATGAGGTCAGGCGAAACCGTGGACCAGAAACAGCGGAAGAAGGCGGGACCGAAGCCGTCTAGCCTAGGACTATTGTCTAGCCACATCGTCCAGAGCGCCTTCCGAAGCTCCTCAAGCGTGAAGGGGTCCTCAAGCGCGGCAAGTCCAGACACGCAGTCGAGCAGCCGGCTAGGCTCACGACGCCAAACAGGGGGGGATTCCCCTAGTAGACCCGTGTAGAAGTCATTCAGGATACGCTCCTTCCCAGCGTGGCACGAGACTGGCACTCCGTCAGTATGGAGCACCTTGATCTGATTTCTACGCAGCCTTGTGGACGCCCCAGCATGGAAGAAGGCGGTGTTGTCATCCCCGAGCTTGTACAACTTGAAGGCGAAGCGCTGCTTCCAATATATGTCTAATTGCTTGTACATACGGGAAAGCTGGCGCTTGACCGCGTCACGGAGCAGCATCTCATGGGGGGCGAGAGGGCGGAGCTCCTCCATGCGATCCAAGAGATCGATCACAGCACGACAATTTGACACGACAACAGGAGGTCGCTTCTTGGCGCGAGCCCATTTTTTTGAAACGGCACGGGACCATTTCAGTGACCTAGACAGACGGCGGCTCGCAGTGGGGAGGTGGTTCCGGGGATCAGCCCACACGACGCAGATGCTGGCCCGGTACTCCACATAATGGGTCCATCCACGCTTGAACCTGAAGACATAGCTGATCGGGGCGCGCAAGGATGCCTCGACCACCAGGGGCACGTGATCCGAGGTCGTCCTAAACTGCCAAACGTAGCCTAGGCTTTGGGTTTTTAATTTCTTATTATCAACAATCGGGTGTACAAAGTGCAGGACATGTCAGGCGCAAAATGCAGCGTCTACAGCAGTAGGACAGTAAACAGATGCGGCAGTTTTATCGAAGAAGCAAGGCCGATGTTGTCCCAAAAAAAAAAAGAGGCCGACGTGGAGTGGAATTCACAGCTGTACCAGGGCCAAAACGAGGAATCCCGTTGGACCGACAGAGATCGCGCCGGGGCGGCACTCCCCCTATATATACCTTCTCTGCCCCCGATTTCGAATTTCCCCCATCTCTCTGCTCGTGCTCCCCTCCCCCTTCCCGAACCTTCCAGGCCTCGCTCGCTCGCCGTCCCAGATCCGAACCGCCTCGACCTCCGACCTCCGACCATCGCCACCGACCGCCGGCGCGCGTGCGCGGTAAGAGCCTGCCTCCCCGCGGTTCGATTCATGTTGCTTTTTGGCGTGGTTTTTTTTTGGTTCCTGCGGGAGGCGCGGGAAACCCGTACCTAATTTGGCCGCGGCGGCGGCGGCGGCGAGATGAGCCAGTGCGTACCAATCTAGCTAGGGTTTTTCTGTTTCGGGAATCGGGGCCGTTCGGACGGCGGCTAGGTGAGGCGACTTACTTGATCGATCAGGAGTGGAGTTTTGATTTGCTTGAGGAAAAAAAACTTTGGGGTCTCCGATTCGTGGCGCGGTTTGAGAAATATCGTCGGAATCCGTGCGTTCGGTCGGTACAAGCGTTGTGAGGAAGGGCGTCTTACTGAAACTGTTGGCAGTGTTCTGAATTCTGATACCGTGTGGCAGCAGAGTCTGAGAAAAACTGGTGTGTTTGGTGTGCCCCGATCCATTTGTTTCGTTACCACTTACCAGCGTCAGTTTGGTGTGCCTCGATCGATGACTCCAGTTCCAGCGCGAGGCCGTCCTACTGAAATTCTCTGTGTTGTTCTGAATTCTGATACTGTCGATGGGTGGTGTGCCGTGGCAGGAAAGCCACCAGGGAGGGAGAGATGGTCTTCGGGATGTACCAGCGGTCCACCATCGGCATGAGGCTCACGGAGACGCTGGATGAGATGGTCTCGAGCGGCAGGCTCATCCCCGAGCTCGCCGTCCAGGTCCAGCTGCAGTTCGACAAGGTTCGGCCACGCGTGAACTATGCTAACTGATCCAAGGTTCTAAACTGTGATGTGTTACTGGGTGTTTTGACCTTGGATGCATATGGTCTTGTTGTTTTTAGTCCATCAGCGCCGTGCTGGAGCAGCAGGTGACGAGCAGGGCCTCCTTCAAGGTACCACACAAACAAAGGCCATCTCAGTTTGCCTGTTTCTTGTGTCATATGTCGATCGTCACTGTGGAATTTTCAAGGGAATAATGCTGAGATATATAAATACATTGGCATGCCATTCTCCAAGTCACCACACTGCATTGGTCTTTTAGGAACAGATTTCTCACCCTTCTCTGGAAAAAGAAACCTGACCTTGCTCAATAGCCAAATTAGACAGCTGGTTACACTTTCTATGGACAAGACACAGAAATACAATTGGGTATCATCTTTTGGCGGATCTGTTTTGCTTTTCCTGATAAATAGAAATTGTAACTATTTGCTGATGTTGATTGTTTAGTACAGTATCAAAGATAAACTGTGTGCAACATTTTGAGCACGCATGTGGACTATCCCGTTCCTAACTTATATTTGGCTCTACATGGAATTTTTTTGTTTGTTGCTAACTTGACATACGATAGTTTTCGCACAATCATTTTCAAGCACTATTAGCAAACGTTGCTAGCTTTTATAAAAAAAATATACTTATGTGCTCCACTACATATTCCTCTCTGTTTGGCAACATCATATGCCTCTTTCTTGTGTGATATATCTATTATATATCACTGTAGATGTTTTAAGGTTATGGTGCAAAGTTACCACACATGTCATTCTCCAAGCACCAGAAGGCATTGGTCTTTTAGGAGCATATTTCTCATTATTCTCTGGGAAAAAATAAACCTGAGCTTGCTTAAAGCCGATTGCGGCAGGTAGTTAAACCTTCTGTGGACAAGACACGCACAAATACAATTGCATAACCTTTGGGGGATCTGTTTGATTTACCTGAAGATAAGAAGTGTAACTATGTGCTGATGTTAATTGCTTAGTATCAAAGATAAATTGTGTCTGCAACATGATCAGCATGCAAGTATCTGGATTATCCTGTTCCAAACTTATAGTTGGACCTACATGACCTATTTCTTTTGCTAACTTTACATATGATATTTGCGCAATCATTTCCAAATACTATTTGTAAATTTTGCTAGATTTGGAGAATGACATGCTTATGTGTTCCACTGTATCGATATATGGGGAATTGACATATTCCTTACTGATGACTGAAGTTGATTAGCTCCTTTTTTGTATTTCAGGCCAGGAAATAATTCCAGAAACAGCACTAATTTTTGCATGAGCTGGCATGCATATAAGTGATGCCGTTCATTACTGAAAGCAATACTTCTACATGCCAATAGCAACTCAAATCGTTCTCCCTTGTATTTTAGTCAAAATTCAGAACACAACCCTTCCAGGACTGGCATCTGAAGCCTCATCTCCCTACTGCACAATGTTTTAGTTGTTTTGTGTTTACAGCATTGCAATATGTAACCATCTTTTGACCATCTATCGATTGCATTTACATGATGGTCTCCTTCTTGTCTTTGGCAGGGCAATCTGCACACCTACAGGTACTGTGACAATGTGTGGACTTTCATCCTGAGAGACGTGAGGTTCAGCAACGAGGAGATGTCAGGAGACATTGCCAAGGTGAAGATCGTGGCCTGCGATTCCAATCTGATGAAGCCCGAGGAGCCTCCACAACAGTAGTAACTTGCCAAGAGTCCAACCCCTTTAATCATAGTCATCTTCATGCTAGACCAGTCGCCAGCAAAACTGAACAGTCGTCGATGTCTGATTTCATGAGCATTTAGACAGACAGCCTCCTGTTTTGCATGCAGAGGAGTTATCATCTGGGTATTATGGCTTATCGAACGGTGATTTCACTCTTTTACTGTTATAAACAATATGAGTTCGTTGATGACTGAAACTAAGAGTAGAATGTGACATGTTTCGGATGCTAAATCTCTCTAATGCGAAGTGCACAGTCATACTATGTCATGAGTGTCGCCGTGATGCATTCTGACTTGAGAATGGTTCTCTCCAGTCTGACTGAAACTAAGAGTAGAATGTTTGTTTATACACATCTGTTCACCAAGGTAGATCTGGAAGCAGTGCAACTGTACAAGAAAACGCCAGTTTGAGACAAAATAGAGAGAGAAAGAACTATCAATGCCCATACTGCAGGTGAACCTCATAAGCTAAAAGTGAACATGGACTCCAGGGGTAGCTCTTGTGCGTGGAACTTCAGCTCGTTCTGGAATCGCTGTAGCACGAAATGCTCGTCCTGCGTTATGAGAGTCGTTGCGCTACACTCCGCCTTGGAGAATGGTTCTCTCCCAGTTCTTCCAGCGCGGTGAAGGTAGTCGGTCGCTGTCTTAGGGAGGTCGAAGTTGTATATGTGGCTGGTCTGAGGAAGGTCAAACCCTCTGCTTGCTATGTCTGTAGAAACTAGCAGGAAACCCTTTCCCTTGACTTCCTGCAGACAGACATTACGTTGATGTTTTTTTTCAATCAACATAATGAAGATGCAGAGTTCAGACAAAGAGTTGAATGGGAGAACTTACAGTGAACGACGTAGCCCGGGCGTTGAAATTCATATCTTCGTCTAACAAAAGCACCTCTAGGGTACCTTTGTACTCAGTTCTCAGAAACTCGACAACAAGGGTAGACGAAGGAGCATTTCCAGCTCTTTTTGATTTCTCGGACTGGAAAAAAGTTGCAGCGGTTATCGAACAGAATACTGATCTCAGACTAATACGGTCATTCTAGTCCAGACTCATTCAGTAGCATAAGTGCTAAGAACTTGATGGAAAAGCAATTAAGTGACCAACCAGTAAACTAACCACAGTTGTTCATTATACATGAATACAGAAGTTTTTTCCAATGAAACTACTCCCTCCGTTTCAAAATATAAGAGGTTTTAGCTTTGTGAATGAAGTGTATCTAGGCCTCTTTTTTGTCTAGTTTCATCTAGGTTTATAGTGAACCTAGACACTAATGACGTCTAGATATGCTCCTTTCACAAAGTTAAAACATCTTATATTTTGAAACAGAGGGAGTACCTTATGCGATAATAAGTTAACACCAATACTACAGTCCTGAAGTGAGCATTAGTCATAGTGCCACGCCACTACGATAGCAGAAACTGAAAACATGATGGATCCCTTATGATAGTTCATAAGTTAGCATCTCAGAGCACAGGTGAAACAATATCCCAGAGTACTAGAGCAATTTTGTAATCAGCATGGCATGGCATAAAATGAACTAATGTATAGCATTACCTGTTGAGCGACAAATATAATCGCCGACTTTGGTGCATCCCTCTCAAGTAAGGATAGTAAAACATGCAACCGTTCCTTCTTACTGCATATCTGTACATTGAGTGTGCTATCGTCAGGATTAAGAATCAGATTAAGGTTAAAAAAAGAACTATCAGGCGCATGGAGATTGATTGTACTTAGTTGATAAGAAGGTACTAAAGGTGGGGGGAAAGGTTCATGGGATTAATGAGAATAATTGAAGGTCTGCCATGCAATGTGAAACGATTGAATTTTTTAGACATGTCTGTGGGTATGTGCCTACAGTTGTGGAAGGAGATGGAAAAGAAAATTCAAAAGTATCTTGCAGGAAATAGGTGAGGAACTTTACGATGAAAGTGATCCATTCAAATATATGCTCACCACATATGTGTGATGGAGCTGTGAAGGCATGGGTTGTACAGGGTTGACATGAACATGAACCACATCGCTCTGCACAAAGATAAGACACAACATGTGAAAACTAGCATCTGCATCCATCTGAAGTTCAAAAGGCACAGCTATTCAGGCAGTAATGAGAATGCATATTCAAGATGTGTAGACAAACAATCCCAGTTGTCCATAGCCTGTAAATGGATGTTAGATCAACCTTGGTCCATTTATGTTGTACGCAGTCATGCACAAAGCGATTGTGCTGCGGTATCGATGCGCTAGCAAATATGGTTTGACGACTGGAAGCTGCTGTATAAGAATTTAATATTTTGCGAAGAGAGTTCACTTGCTTTGACGATCCAAAAATAAAGTCAACCTGACAAAAGAAGGTTTAGCATTAGCTTATCTCTCTCCAGATGAATAAGCATGGCATCTTAGAAGATATGCGGACACTGCATAAGTAAATTTGGTTTGCAGCAGAAGGATAGAACGATCACCTCATCGATAACTAATATTTTGATGGATCCAAGACTGAAAGCACGCTTCTCAACCATTTGACACAAGCTTGCAACAGTAGCTACAATTATTGCAGGGGGCTCTGCCTGAAAACAGGACAACATTTTAGGAGGGAGACAGCACAAGAGATAAGAGAAATACATTAATAAGAACAGTCTATAAGTCAAGTACAAATAAAATATGTATGTACATCTGCCAAGCCAATTTTCTATGCTGTGTCTAACTTCCTATGCATAATAATCATGCCGGGATCTTAAACTTAGAATCGACATGAGATCAGGATCTAACAATTACCAGAATGTCCTGCAATTAAGTATGCATTGGCATAAACGCAAAATACAACAAAGGATGGTTACTTGCCTTCACCCAGCTCTTCTGCCTCTTGAGCATCCCACCATCAAGCAAAGCCATGACGTTGCAAGTCTTCGCCGCGAGAAGTCTAGCAACTTTGGTGACCTAACAGTCGCAGACAAGCAGCAACAAGCCAGTCAGACCTGACCACCAGACACTCAAGACAGATGCACCAACAGTATCTCAGAGCAAAACAGCAGCTCTCACCTGAATGCCAAGCTCCCGTGTCGGGACGATAACCAGCGCCTGCACCGAGGACCGCCCAACGTCGATCGCTGAGAAGACTGCCAGGAGGTAGGCCAGCGTCTTCCCAGAACCTGTCTACATCCAACCCCACACAAATGTACATACACTGAGAATCTGAGATCACATTGCCAGTGTACAGTATGAAATGCCTGAAGAAACTGATGGACGGAGCTCGAGGGCGGCGGCGATCACCTGGGCGTGGAGGATGCAGTCTTGGCCGGAGAGGAGCACCGGCAGGGAATCCTCCTGCACCTCGGTGGGCACAACGTACCCGACATCCTCGGCCCTGCAGAAATGGCAGGAACTTTTCTTCACCGAAAAATTGGGAACATTGGAGCAGGAGCTGTGGCGGTGGGGTTTCGGTCCGTTACCTCTGGAGGACGTGGTCGGGGACGTGTCCAGCACAGACCTCGCGGAGGGTGGCGGCGGCGCGAAGTGGACGGGGGCGTGAAGCGGATGTTGTGAGGCGGGTGGAGTTGGGGGTGGAGTTCAGGGCGCTGGGGAATGGATAA
The DNA here is from genome assembly GCA_910589775.1 of Avena eriantha. Classification (NCBI taxonomy): domain Eukaryota; kingdom Viridiplantae; phylum Streptophyta; class Magnoliopsida; order Poales; family Poaceae; genus Avena; species Avena eriantha. The sequence goes on from OU342746.1 coordinate 328,456,715, forward strand.
AGGTGGCCGGAGAGCGTCGCCGTGGATGCTGCCGCTGCCATGAGGGAAGCCCTGAGGCTGGGAGACGGTTGCCGGCGGGCGGACGGTGCCGGTGACTGGTAGGGGAGTGGATGAGCCGGAGACGGAGACGGAGACGGAGATTGGGAGTTGGCCGGAGGGTAGGCCGGGCGGCGAGTGGAATTGGGCCCAAAGTGGAAAAATCAAGTTCCGGGACGAGCCGGATAGGGCCTCCACGCAAACCCCGGCACGGCATTTTGAGGCCGGGCTGCCCGTATGACCAGGGCCCAGGGCTACCCAGAAGTCTCCTATAAGAGATTTTTTTGATTTTTTTTATGGAACTAAGATAGAAACAAGTAATAAAAGGAGAAGAATAAATGAAAAGCGTCATATTAACTAGGACCATGTAGTTAAGCTATTCCAGCTCCAACCGTATCGTTGTCCGTGTTTTCCAACTGGCCCTAGTTTTGGTGTTATATTGATATTTTAGATCATGCCATCACGGCCTCACGAGGAATATGCGACAGACGGAGTAATTTTCTAACCAACGATGAGGTCTTTTACCCAGACATCATCGGTCACCGCCTCGCGCACCAAGTCCTCCTCCCCGATCACCGGCACCACCTCCTACAAATTGGCCTCCTCATTGACGTGGACAACGACATCCTTTTCTTGGATAATGTCCGGTGAGGCATGAACCCGTTCAATTCTATGACCAACTCATCGTGTTGGACTACGCTCGAGCACCACGACCACTCGCTCATTGACGTAGATAACATCCTCATTGTCAATGTCGAGTGTCACATCCATGTATTACTGTAATAATAAAGGAGATAATACAAATTAGGATGTAGTATCAGTAAGGGCTTGTTCTCATGTCAAGGAAGAAACCCAAAGCATGGAACCAAGCCCCATGTGGATTTCGTTGATCCCCACACTCCACCCAATTTCTTTGGAAATTAATTATCATTCCGTTCGATAAACCCAGACCCTGCAGAAACCCTGTCGTGGAAACAACACGGTCGAAGCTTGTTTTTTCATCGATCTCTTCTGAAATTTTTCCATACGTCAGGTGGTGTAATCAGAAAAAAAAATGCATGGATTGTAATAGGCCATAACCCATGCGTGGGGATAAACAAAGACTAATGATTAGTCAGTTTGGAAAAATTACCTAGGTGGCCTGGATTGTCGGGATCGAGACACAATCCATGCTGACCTCGCTAGGTTCGGGCGTAAACGAAAGAGGCTTAAAGAACTTGAGGAAGGCTTCGAGCACTCGATTGTTTTTTTATCTTTATGCTAGGGTCCTTTCTGTAAAATTGCAGGCCTTATCACAAATAACATATTTGTGTGGGCAAGTGTTGCAATGGGCCTACTTGTAATCTTGTACTACCTCTGGGCCTTTCGAGGCCTCTTCCGTGAAAGAAAAAAAGTAGGAGGGGTCGACTGGCAGCAGCATCAAAAGATGAGCGTCTCTCCCCATTGGCCTCCGCCGCATCGTCAATTCCTTTCGGTGCAAATTGGTACTGTATCATCAGATCAAGTGGCCTACCTCGTTGGGCTCCGTTAGTTTCTATCTCCCCGGTAACCACGACGAGGGCACTCCTGTTCTTCCTGTACATACGCGTCGCTTTTGCATAGGTAAGCTGTTCTGGAGCTCGATCAGGTGTCGAGGTTGATCTGGGAGGATCCAGGGCCACGTGCCGCGGCGCTGGAAGCCATGCGAGGCTTGTCGGCAGGTGTCGACCATCCACCACCCGGTGTACGTTCGTAAAGAAGGCCTCCTCATTGGCTTGCAGTGCACGGACCGAGCTCCACCACGTGTTGGCATCAGCTTTCTTCCTGTGTACTAGGAGTAGTATATCTATATGCTACGCATGCACCAAAAGACGCTAGCTATATAGCTGCTGGCAGCAACCATGTACTGTATCTCTCTGCGTATATGTACGTACGTGAAGCTGGTCCGGTGCGGATCTAGAAACTTTCGAAAACATGGATAAACGAGTTTAAGATGTGAAGTTTTAGATAAAATTGCTTTAAAAATCTATAAAACGCAATTTTTGCGCCGTCAGCAAGACTGGACGCCGGCTGCCCAGTCTGCGGCGACGATGGGTCCGCCCATGATGGTGACATAACGTAGGTAATATATGTTGTAATAGTAGATACAGAAAGTGAGTAACGAGTTGTAGTTCAAAACGGGAAGGTAGCCATTTTGCTCAACAAAAATCGTGAAATAATCGATTCTCGTTATGGGACGAGAAAATATGATCTCGACAGACTCGGATGGTGGAGGAACGAGGATATTAAAATTCTTCTAAATACTTTGAACGCCATGCTTCAAATCTAGCAAAAAATATTAAAAATTTCTACCGAATCTCTAACCGGGGCCAGAAATATTATGAAAACAAAATGTTGAACCCAAAAGGCGAATCATTAACCCGCACAAAATAAAATTTGTCGACTGAAACTAAAGGTGAATCATTAACCCGCACAGAGCGGTGCACAATCGCGACACTACCATGATACTAACATTCCACGCTTTTCGAGCGTTTCGAGAAAAAAACCAGTAAACAAAACCGCGGCTCTTTGTGTATTAGTAGAGCCGCGGCGCGATGTAGATACGGGTGTGTGGCAGCTGCTTTCGGAGTAATCGAGCTATATATATCTTGTTGTGATGTGGATTGCACTCACACCTTATCCATACAAGATTTAGGCATGAGTAGAGAGAATTTCATCAATTTCTCGGGTTTTACCCAACCGGGGCGAATCAGCCTCCCTAGGGCAACAACCTCATCAGGCTTAAGCTCGGTCTCTGGGGATGCTAACGCGCAAGAAGGCCTGCTGCCGATCGCCAACATCGGGCGGATCATGAAGGACGTCCTGCCGCCGGAGGCCAAAGTGTCGAAGACCGCCAAGGAGACGATGCAGGAGTGCGCCACGGAGTTCATCGGCTTCGTCACCGGCGAGGCCTCCGCGCGCTGCCGGCGGGAGCGGCGCAAGACGGTGAACGGCGACGACATCTGCCACGCCATGAGGAGCCTCGGCCTCGACCACTATGCTGGCGCCATGCACAGGTATCTCCAGAGGTACCGTGAAGGAGAGGAGCTCGCCGCGGCGCTCAACAACAGCAGGGCGATGCCGGATGACGACATGATCCAGATCGACGTCAGGGCACAGCTGTCCATCTCTAGGGGCCACGAGAAGCATGCCAGGAATTGATTGACCGTCGGCAACGACGCAGATCATACTCCCCCGATCATCGATCATCCCGTTCCTGCATGAGTCCTGGCATTGTATTAAGTACGTTCATACAGTTCCATCATTTGTACTTTTTTTTTTGCAGAGAGAACACCTTACCTTGTCATGCAATGGATATTTACATGAAAATGTTTCAACTTGGTTGCCGCCCACTTAGTCATGTAAACATAATTTTTTGTATCATCAGAAATTAATTTTATAAAGTTGAGCATCTCATTCTTTTACCAAGGTAAAACTTCGTGGGAACAAGATGATTTAAAAACAAAACGTAATACTCCAACTGGCTGCGCATACATCGTCGTTCTGGTAATGAAACCAAGACATTCGATCTGATCTATTGGGTCTTTTGATTGCACTCAGGTGTAGATAGAGGTTTTTTTTCTTCCCGAGAAGATGTAGACATGGGTTTTCCTTTCACGTTGCTCTATGCTACATGGGTTGTATTAAATTCATGTCCACCTAGCAGCAATACAAGAAAGTTTGGATGAAAGAGCTCAAAAGGGCACCCGAGTCCATGGTAAGTTTGCAGTTAGCTATAAAGTTTGTAGGGACCATTCCTTGAACAATTCCTCTCTCTTGATTTGGAACGTCACTGTTCGCTCTGCGCAAAGAGTCATGCGTTGTACATCACGCGCGGTTAATATATATATTTGTTCTGCCAAAAAGCGATTTTTGAAGCATAATGTTGTTTGGCAACAAGTGTCAAGTTGCGAAGTGAGGATTGCCCTGTAAGCGCACTCCCTGGAAAGAACACCTCGAGTGATGCAATGAATGATGATGCACACATGCCGCGGGGCTCCCTTTATGCAAATGCTGCTCCCTTATTGGTGCAAGCAAAAGGGAGTCTGCAATTATAAGAAGTACCGATCTAGTGGTGATATTTGATTTGACTACTTCTTTGATCCCTTGGTCGATCAGATGCACTTCTATGATGGTAAAGAAACCACACTTTCAATCCTTATTGGATAGGGTTTTGGTGATAACTTATTTTAACTTTTTATATATCTGGAGGAAGAGGGTGCCCTCATTCCCTATGGCACTAGAAGAGAAAAACTTGTTGAGCATTTCAAACTCTATTGTATAAACTCACTCTGATTCATAATAAGAGTCACTAATTTAGTACAACTTTGTACTAAACCAGTGACGTTTATTATGGATTGGAGGGAGTACTACATTTCGAGCATATCTTGATTAGTTTCGCAACAATAGTAATACTAACAAAGGTAGTTACTTGGCTAATACCCTTTGCACTGTATTTGTATGCACAAGCCTTTTACTCACAATAGTAGATCTCAAAGTATAAAGTTCTTCCCTTAACAACCAAATGTGTATGGTTTGATTCACAATTTTAGGGTTTATCATAAGCACCCATCTATTGAAACAGTTTCTTTATTTTGAATAACAATACTAGCTAGACTTAGTGTATCATCCTCCTCTCTCTATGTGTGCGTGTCATCTTCCTCTCTCTATGTGTGTGTGCATGCCGGCGTCTTTAATTATGGAGAGGTAGTGCACAAGCACTTCATGAGTGGTTAAGAATTGGCAGGAGTGTCCAACCCTGATGTGAATATTTGAGTTCGATAAAATATCCATTTACCGAAAAACGAATGGGAAAGAGTGTCTAGCCACGCAAGTTGAAGGGGACCACCACATGACGAGGAAATTTGAATGGGCAAAAGTGTTTGGACATGTACTATGGTAGGGCGGACGGAGGCGCACCGAACATGCTCATATTGTGGAGGTGATGTGTGAATATTAGAATAAAATAAAATCTTGGGTAACTATAAAATAAAGTATATATATTCCAACTTCCATTTTTAGGATATTATCAATCATCGAGTAATTATTTTGTACATAATTTTTTGTAAAAGTGTCTCAATTTTTACATATGTTCATATATGTGTTTAAAAGAGATATCAATGTAACTTGACAAAAATTTGCCGTATCGCACAAATGATAGAGGATACTTACCCTTGCTAAATGTTTAAGAAAAAATATTACTATCGGAACTCGTTATAATCGAATTACCTAAACATTCACTAGAAAAGGAAAACAAAATAAAAAATTAATCTTAAAATAAAAATGAAAAGATAGCAAACTCCAAAGTAACCAATAAACATACAATGGGAAATAAATGAAATGAAAGGAAATATAAAAAATATGAACATAAAAAATGTAGGAAAAAAGAAACATGAAAAACAAGAGAAAATAACAACCAAATGAGCCGATTCATGTGATAAGAGGAATTTATCATCTCATTAACGAGTTAGAACATATATATAGCTCCCGTGCCTTGGTGCTCCCATGCCTTTTAAGAAAATTAGGAATATTTAAGTAACTTACATATATACAGCTCCCGTGCCTTAGTGTTATGATCTCAAAATAGGAGCGCTACCAACTTTTAAAAAATAATTATTCTAGGAGGAGCGTGTCCACAAAACATTTTCTGTCTGGAGGGTGAGCGTCAAAATCTGTCCACATAAGGTCGGAGGGATCAATGTTATGTATAATGTAAGAAATCTTTTCACGTCCTAAAATTAAAATAAATTATCTTTTAAACCATTAATGTAATTGGTGACCCATCTTCGGAGTTGGGTTTGTCTCGATGAGTACTTTAAAATACAATCATATTTTAAACATTTAAAAAAAATTATTGCCAGTTTGCAGGTTATTGTACCATAGCTATCAGATTACTCATTAAAAAGTACTCCCCCGTTCAGAAATATAAGATGTTTTAGCGAGTGTATAGGCTTGTAGAGATTCGAAATGAATCTATGCACTAAAAATGTCTAGATACATTCATAGCTAAAATGTCTTATATTTCCGAACAGAGGGAGTATATCGAAATAAAACACAATAACTAGATAATTTTATATGTTTTTTACATAGTCATGACCTATATATCCAGAAAGTGAGTATTTGATCCACTCTAAACACATAAAAGGCGAAGTTACCTTCATGGCAGGCTAACATTAGCGAGGAACAGAGTTCAAAAAACTAGTAACCGATTTTAACTTGGTAACCAACTTCACCCCTACCGGTGACCACTGATTTGTTTTCGATCAGAGCATAAGTGACTATAATCTGGCAAATAGGCTCAGATAAAGGTTGTCTTTTTTTGCGAGAATTAGAAGAAAGTTGTCAAAAGATATCAACGTATGATCAAATTTCAAAGATCTCGTCGCAATAAAATCAATAGTGAAAAAAATTCTGATTTTTGACTTGCAATTTAAGAGATAGAACATTTTAGAGTTTGAAATTGAAAAGGACCATGCATGATTTGCTGACTGTATTTTGCTCGTGCCCATGGAAATCTAATGTAGGGGCAGGTGCCCTTATTAGTTAAAAAAATTAATTATCCGAAACTTTTGAAGTGCAACGGCACCCAAAAAAAAGCCCATTAAATTTTAGATACTCCACAGCTGGGCTGGTCTATTTATGGTTCAGAGAGGGCCCAAGATTTGCTTGTTCGGCTGATGTACGTTCATATGTAGCCCATCCGTGTGAAATGGTGCACTAGTCGGTGCATCGCGTTCGCGCGGACCGGTTTCGAATTTCCTGCGGGAAGCCGTCTCCGATAGGAACCTGCGGTGCGCACCACACCGGCCCCGAGCTCCTACATATAGCGAGCCACCTTGCTGGCAACACCATCCCATCCGTGGCCTAGCTACCCCGAATCGCAGGTTCCGAGTTCCCGACCAGCGCACGTCGCAGGGTAACCACGTAACGCGTGGCCGGCAATGGTGAAGCAGCAGGCATCGCGGCGCGCCACCGCGGCGCCCCCAGTTCGACGCCGGGTCGAGGCGACCACGATCTGCTTCTCCGAGGAGGCAGCTCCCAAGGTCGGCGGCGGCCACCGGTTCGCGTGACGTGCAACGTGACGCGGTCCCTGGAGTTCCGCCGTCGCGGCAAGCGCCCGGACGTGCTCGAGCAGAAGTACACCGCCGCCGGGGACAGCGGTGGCGGCGGTTTCGCAACGACGTTCCCGGTCGCCGACATCGCCGCGCTCCAGAGCGACGTTGCCTGCCGCGGCGCACTCCGCGGGATGCTGACGGAGCTGACCCAGCTCCGGTCGCTGCACCTCGCCGAGGACGAATGTGACGCCGTCGTGCCCGGGGACGTCGTGCCGGAGATCGTCGACGCGGCGCGCCGTGGCGACGATGGCTTCACCTTCTGCTTCACGATGAGCGTGCACCGGCGGGTGATACACAACGAGCAGGCCCTGCTGATGGCGTGCAAGGAGAGGGCAGAGGCAGCAGCAACGGCGGAGGGGCAGCTGGACGGCGAGACGGCTGACTGCGCGATCTGCTTCGATGGACTGGACAGAGAGTCCGCTGTGGAACTGCCGAGCTGCGAGCACGTCTTCCATCGCCGGTGCATTTCCAAGTGGTTTTCCAAGGCGACGACGTGCCCGATGTGCCGGGGTGACGTCAGGCTTTCTGCCCTGCCGGAGTTTCTTGAACTGTCTTCCACCGGCGAGCCGGTTCAAGGCACAACAGTACTGCCCGATCTCGAGTAGTCCATTTTCCCTCTCGCTTTTCCAGAAAGAATGCAAGCTTGTTAACTACGGGAAAATTTGGCGCTGCCGTGTACCTAGGCTTTGCCGTGTTGCCGTGTAAAGACATAGAAAAACGCACGGCAAAGAAGAATTACACGGCGGCACGATTCTACATACACGGCAGCGAGAAATGACATGGCAAAGCACAGAAAAAGCGCACGGCAAAGGCCAAAACGAGACCACGACAAAGAAATCCCACGACACACCATCTCATGGGCCCCACCATTTTGACGCAGTTGACGGGTCGTGGTGACGGCGGGACTTTGCCGTGTGCCTCACCGTCAGGCATGGCAAAGTTTTAAATTGCAAAATAATTTTTCCGCACGAAATATTCCCGCTATTTTCCGCTATTTATTTTTATAATGCCTGAAAATAGCCCATCCGAATTATTCAAAAAGCAGAAATGCGTGAAAATTGCCAAATATATTTTGCACAATCTTTGCCGTGTGCCTTACACGGCAAAGATGGCGTTGCCGTGCACCATGCACAAAAGCAAACGGCAAAGATTTGTTTTTTTCATTTTTTTCTCCGTCTCTTTGCCACCATTTTCTTTTAGCACATATTTTATGTCAAATATCACCCATATTGCATCTATGGAAACTTTAATTATGTGGTTTGTCCACCACAATATAATTATGTGATTTGGCCAGTTGCAAGTTTTGGTGGGATTCCGGCGCTCCGACAGCTGTTTCCCAGCGAAACCCTGGTCTTTGAATTTCTTATCTAAGGGTCGAGCCTCGCCAAACTTGCATTAGATCTCTGATGAAATAGCATATTGTGAACCCAAAAATGATTTTTGTAAAAACTCACGAGCATCAGATCATGTACATGTAGTTCATATCTGACCAACTTTCTACCGATTCAGCATGAATTTGTCTTTTTCATCAGGAGTGAACGGAAAGGTTTGAGATCCTCATGGTGGGACATTGTCCATGTAAGGTGGTCTAGTAATTATGAAAAATGGGATGGTAGCATTTTGAATTAGCCATTTGGTGGTTTCTTCATAAAACCCCACGCTTTTTGCGTTCGAAAAATGGAAAATGGCTTTTTGGTGCGACGAAAAGAAAAATTTTCTCATGCAATATTGTTTGCCATCCCATGATGCACTTGCATGCACCATATGGACACATTATCACAAACTATGCCTTGATTCTAGCCATAACATTGGTCATTTGGTCCGAAAGCCATGAAACCTCGAACATGATAGCTCTTTTTGTGAAGGTTTTTTTGAGACATAATCAATATACCAAGTTTGATATTTTTCCTTATAACTATATCACATAATATGACACCACACGAAGGTTTCACATTGTTTGGATCGTTTTTGAATTTCTTATGCCTGTTTTAAGCTATCGTCAAACTTTCTCGAATGGTAGGCATGAAGATTCTTAGCTCAGGGCCGAGCCTCGCAAAACTTGCATTGGATATCTGATGAAATAGCATACTGTGAACCCAAAAATGATTTTACTAAAAAATCATGAGCATCAGATCATGTACATGTAGTTCATATCTGACCCACTTCCTACCGTTTCGGCAGGAATTTGTCTTTTTTACCGAGGATGGAAGGAAAGGTTTGAGATTCCCATGTTGGGACATTGTCCATGTAAAGTGGTCTAGTAATTATGAAAAATAGGGTGGTAGCATTTTGAATTAGCCATTTGGTGGTTTCTTCATAAACCCCCTATTTTTTGCACTCGGAAAATGGAAAATGCTTTTTGATGCGATGAAAAGGAAAACTTCCTCCTACAACATTGTTCACCATCTCATGATGCACATGCATGCACAATATGGACACATTATCACAAACTATGCCTTGATTCTAGCAATAACATTGGTCATTTGGTCCGAAAGCCATAAAACCTCGAACATGATACTCATTTTGTGAAGGTTTTTTGAGACATAATCAATATACCAAGTTTGATATATTTCCTTCCAACTATATCACATAATATGACATCATGCGAAGGTTTCACATTGTTTGGATCGTTTTTGAATTTCTTAGGCCCATTTTAAATTATCGTGAAACTTTCTCGAACGGTGGGCATGAAGATTCTTAGCTCGGGGCCGAGCCTCTCAAAACTTGCATTGGATATCTAATGAAATAGAATATTGTGAACCTAAAAATGATTTTTGTAAAAAATCATGAGCATTAGATCATGTACCTATAGTTCATATCTGACCCACTTCCCACCGATTCGGCAGGAATTTGTTTTTTTCATCAGGGGTGGACGGAAAGGTTTGAGATCCCCATGTTGGGACATTGTCTATATAAGGTGGTCTAGTAATTATGAAAAATGGTGTGGTAGCATTTTGAATTATCCATTTGATGGTTTCTTCATAAAACCCCCATTTTTGCGCTCGGAAAATGGAAAATGAATTTTTGGTGTGACGAAAAGGAAAACTTCCTCCAGCAACATTGTTCGCCATCTCATGATGCACATGCATGCACAATATGGACACATTATCACAAACTATGCCTTGATTCTAGCAATAACATTGGTCATTTGGTCCGAAAGCCATGAAACCTCGAACATGATAGCTTATTTTGTGAAGGTTTTTTGAGACATAATCAATATACCAATTTTGATATTTTTCCTTCCAACTATGTCACATAATATGACACCACGCGAAGGTTTCGCATTTTTTGGATCGTTTTTTAATTTTTTTATGTCCGTTTAAAACTATCGTCAAACTTTCTCGAACGACGGGCATGAAGATTCTTAGCTCGGGACTGAGCCTCGCAAAACTTGCATTAGATCTTTGATGAAATAACATATTGTGAACCTAAAAATGATTTTCCTAAAAAATCATGAGTATCAGATCATGTACCTATAGTTCCAATCGGACCCACACTTTCTACTGATTGGTTGTTAATATTTTATCCTTGGTATTTTCTCCTTTGTAGGTTGTTATTATTTTTCCAACAGATCATGAACATCTCCAATTCGATGCTAATTGTCGTTATCTTTTAATAAAAAATTGGTTTCATCTTCTTCCTAGTTTGTATGAGAAAGTTGCGGTGTTTCTGGTTCGAGCTTTTTGTGAGGCAGGAGGGTTCACTAGTTGATCCATGGGCACCCAAATCGAGCCAATAAGAAGAGAGGGGAAGCCTACCCACGGATTAGCCATAGGAGGTCATCTCGGATGTACACACAACCCCGATCAAATGGCCTAGCCCACTCCCCACCCACTCCCTCCCAGTGCCCTGACCCACTCCCTCCTAAACCCTATCCCGAACCACTCCCTCCCAGCGCCGCCTCCATCGATCCCCACCCTGATTCCCTGACCCACTCCTCCCAGTGCCGCATCATCACGATCCCCTCCCACACGCTCGATCTCTGCTGCCCCCACACGCTCCCCCGAGTCCGGCAAGGCGGCACCGCCGCATGGATCCCTCCATCCCGCCGTCCTCCTCCTCCTTCCCCAGCTGCGGCCATGCGTCCTCCTGCACTCCGCCTTCCCCAGCCTGCACCGGACGTCCTCCTCCACTCAGCCTTCCCCAGCCCGCGCCAGACGCCGTCCTCCACTCCGCCTTCCTCCTCCTCCTTTCCCGGCCGCGGATGGATGTCCTACTGGATCCATGGCATGGTCCATGACACAGGACAGACCGGGATGTGGGTGGGGGAGTTGCGGGTGGCGCCATGCAAGTGGTAGGAGGCTGTAGTCGACGCCTAGGCAGAGAGGGGCGATGACAAGCCGGAGGTGGCGAGCTCGGTAGGCGGTGGCCGCAGCAGCTCGAGAGGGTGTAACGGGACAACGGTGAAAGTGGAGGGCGCCCACGGCGGTGCTCTGCCGTCGGAGAGGGGCCCGCAGAGGATGGTGATTATTGGCTTAACACATCGAGCTCGTTGGGGAACCCCAAGAGGAAGGTATGATGAGCATAGCAACAAGTTTTCCCTCAGTTATGAAACCAAGGTTATCGAACCAGTAGGAGCAAGGAAACACCTCCAAGGTGTTGTTTCCAACTTGGAATCCTGCACAACACAACCATAGAACTTTGCCCCAACTTATAGTGAGGTTGTCAATCTCAGAGGTTTTGCTGAAAACAAAGGATTAAACGTATTGTGTGAAACATAGTAATTGCCTACAGAAAGTAAACAGTAAACAGTAAATAGTAGATTGTAGATTGATGGTAAAAGAATGGACCAGGGTCCATAGTTCACTAGAGGTGATTCTCCTTAAGATACATAACATGCTGGGTGAACAAATTACAACGGGGCAATTGACAGATTCGAGAAAGCACACAATGCATATACTAATCATCTTCACTCCTATGAGATCTGATAACATTATACATAGACCGTAATCCAACTACATCTATGACTAATAATCCACCTTCAGGTTATCATCTGAACCCCCACCAGTATTAAGTTGCAAGCAATAGATAATTGCATTAAGAAAAGTGTGTAAAGTAAACAATACGATTGTTCTATGAACAAAGGATTGCTGTTTGCTCCCTAGTAGCAACAACATATCTAGTACCTTAGAGATTTCTGTCACTTCCCCAGATTCCTAGAGGCATGAACCCACTATCGAGCATAAATACTCCCTCTTGAAGTTGCTAGCATCTACTTGACCAAGATAGCTACTAACAACGGAAAGCATGCAAGATCACAAATAACTTAGACATGATAGAATCAATAATCAATCTGAAATAGCATCTCAATATCCATCGGATCCCCACAAACACAACATGTAAGATTACAAATAGATGATCTTGATCATGAACGGAGCTCACAAGATCTAAACATGGTAGCACAAAGGAGAAGAACCAACCATCTAGCCACTACATGGACCCGTAGTCTAGTGATGAACTACTCACGCATCACACCGAAGGCAGGCATGGTGATGAAGAAGGCCTCCGGGGTGATATCTCCCCTCCGGCAGGGTACCGGGAAGAGCTTCAGATCCCTCCCGATCTAGGGATGGAGATGGCGGCAGCTACAGACTCTTTCGTGGAATTTTGATCGGGTCCTTAGGGTTTTCGTCCCGGAGGCAATATATAGGCGAAGGGGCAAGGTCGGTGGAGTACCAGGGGGCCCACACCCCTAGTGGCGTGACTAGTGCTGGCCGCGCCACCACCAGGTGTGGCCGCCCTGGTTCCCCTCTTCGTCTCCCCTCCGGACTCCGTATTCCTTCTGGTGAAATATTGACTTGGGCTTTTGTCCTGTCCAATTCCGAGAATATTTCCTTACTAGCTTTTCTGAAACCAAAAACAGCAGAAAACATGCAACTGGCACTGTGGCATCTTGTTAATAGGTTAGTTCTAGAAAATGTGTAAAAATACTCCAAAGTGTGGACAAAACATAAGAAAGTAAATATAAAACAAGCATGGAACATAAAAAATTATAGATACATTTCCAACGTATCAACATCCCCAAGCTTAACTCCTGCTCGTCCTCGAGTAGGTAAGTGATAAAAAACAATAATTTTTGAGGTGACATGCACCATCATAATCTTGATCAAAGTATTTATAACATTGATAGCTAGGATCATAGTACTTTAACATAGCATGAAAGATATAGTTCTAACAATAAGACACTATGTTATAACATGAGAAGGTACAAACAAAAGATTCATGAATAACAATGCTTTGAAAGATGTTTGTTTGTTTCACATATAGAAAACATAATGAGAATAGTATTCAGCTTGTCCCTCATAGTGTAGCAAAACATAAATGCATAGGACACCTTCAAAGTTCATAAGGGTGACTAGATACAAGTAGTTTAAGAACAAGCAATATCAAAGTTATGAATCGATCAACAAGTCTTGGGACAATGCACATTAAACTAAGAATGGCCACTATGCTTTCTCAATAGGTGGATACAGATAGAAGATGGAGACTCAATATAAAAGTAAAAGAAAGACCCTTCATAGAAGGAAGAAGGGATTCAATTCTCATAAAGTGCTTCAAAAAATTATGGTACTTATTAGCTTTCAGCTCTCATTGCCCCCATCATAAGCATCTTTAGGTGGTTAAGGTTAAAGTGAACAAATATGAGGATATGCTTGACAAGTTATAAGCTGAAAATCTCATGCCCCTTACTTACGAGTACCGTTCCTCATACTACTCAAGTTTAGTCACAAGTAAGTTCTTGTCATTGTAAGTACATGTGTATCATAGAGAACCGCCAACGGGGTACCCCTTGCCCGATGATACAGAAGAATCCCCATATCAAAATGACAAGGCAAGCAGATAATGAGCATCTCAGCATCCTTTTATTTCCTATTTGCATAGGCCTCTTTTTTTCTTTTTTCTTCTTTTTTTTCTCTCCTTTTTTCTTTCCTATTTGCATAGGCTTTTTTTATAGAGGATGCTTCATAGATTGCTCACTATGGTTACGCTGCAGGTTTCCACCATGATTAGGCATGGATTAGACCAGCTGCCCAGGCGTTTATCTAACACATATACGAACTCCATGAGCCTTACAAGCTCCCCTTTTATTTCACACCGCCGGGATCCAAGCAAAAGAACATGATATCAACTAAATAAAGTGCAATGTTGAAAGCGTTCCCCATGAAAACATGGTTCTGCTAATCCACAACTTACAAAACACAAGCATATACGCAACATAGATGGGCACAATGGTTCAAGTTTATTAAGTGCAAGAAAAGTAAAGTGTGCCATCAAGTTCGTGAGAGCTTTAATCGCTATTTTTCACATAACAAGTTTAATTCGGAAGGTAGATAAAAACATGAATATACTTGGAATAGCAAATGCTAATAGGTAGGTATGGTGGACTCTTTGGAATAACTTGGTTTTATTTGGAGTTGGATGCATGAGTGGAACTCATACTTGGTATGGAGGCTAGAAAAAGACTGGGAACGACCAACGAAGAGAGCAATAATGGCCAGAATCATGCAAAGCGACAAAACATCATTAATTAAAGCATAAAGTGATATTACAAATCGAAAACTAAATGATCATAGAGGCTATGGAGACTCGGTATAGTCTTAACATGGTGTGAACATGCGCCAAGTCAACCCAAATAAAGCATTAAACGAGAATACCACAATATTATGCTTTTATATGCTAAAACAACACATGATTCTTTCAAGGCACATTAAGCAATCTCAATTGTTTATAACAAGTCATGCTACAACAATAATCACTAAGCATAAAGCCAAAACAATATCAAGCATGACATGATAAAGCCTAAGTCACAGTAAAAAACAAGCTTCTTTTATACCAATTAAGCATGAACTTTCCTACTCTTTTCCAATCCAAATCAACTTATTTGAAAACTAATGTATGAATGCGGGGGTCCAACCAACTTATTCAAGCAAACTAAGCAAACGAACACTAAAAAAGAAAACAAAGACACTCCAAGAACAACACAATTGTGCATGAAACAATAAAAATGAAGTGTTATGAAGAAACCTGAAATTTTTATTGATGAAGAAGGGGATGCCTTGGGCATCCCAAAGCTTTGACGCTTGTACTTCTTGAATATTTCTTGGGGTGACACAGTTGGCATCCCCAAGCTTGAGCTTTTGTCCATACTTCATCTTATCACATTACTCTTCCCTACACTTCAAAATTTCCTTCATACAAAACTTCACACAATCTTAGTGTACTCAAGATAATAAGTCTTTTTGGTTCAGTTCCAACACAAGTAAAAACTTCCATTAAAACACAAGCTACTGTAGAACTTCCTTTAAAAAGTTCAAATGATCACAGAGAACTCTAAGAGAAAGAGATTAAGAGGCAAATGCAAATAATGGCAAAAATCTGTCAAAATAGATCAGCAGGTAAAAACAAATTTTATCGAAGACCTTCTGTTGCTCAAATCAAAAAGTGTTAACTAACGAAAGTTGGATAACAACCTGCGGCAGAAGCACAAAGAATTATAGCTCATACCGACGTACAAAGATTTTTCGCGAATTTTTACAGCGAAGCACAAAAATTTGTTTCGGGACAACAACTTTCCCAAATCTTTCTTCTCTCTCATTAGAGGTTACTCTTGGCACAAAAACCACACAAAAATTATAAGGAGAGGTTATTACTGAATCACTACTTCCAAGACTCCACAAAAGACTCCTAACGAAATTTGGGTTATCGCCCAATAAGTTCTTTTCTTTAACGCCTTTCAGCTAAGCTCAATAATTTGAGAAGATGCTCACATAAGAAATATGAATTGAAGCAAAAGAAAGCATCAAGGAGCAAACATGATACACATTTAAGTCTAACCCACTTCCTATGCATAGGAATCTTGTAAGAAAATAAATCAAAGAAGCACATAGTAACAAGAATGGGTAGATAAAACAAGAGAAACTTTGGAACTTTCAATATAAAGAGGGGTGTTTTAGTAACATGAGAATTCCAACAACCATATTTTCCTCTCTCGTAATGATTTTCAGTAGCATCATGAACAAACTTAACAATATAAATATCACACTCATCCTCCTTTGGTAAGCATGGAGGGCTATCAAATAAAGTATTAGTTAAAGAGTTACTCTTATTGGGAGGTAGACATGGGTAGCCGCTCCATTATTTCTCCTCTTGATCATCACTCTCCTCCTCTTTTTCATCCAATAAGCTTCCAGTTTCAACAATTTATTCTTTCATAGGCTCCTGCAAGTCATTAATCTCTTCTGTTGGCGGAGAGCATCTATTAAGATATTCAAGAATATAGCCATTTTCTTCCTTGTAATTATCAAAGAAAAATTTAAGTATATCATAAACCTCATATTTATAAGGTGCATCATCAGTATTTTCAAGCAAATAAGCAAGTTCGAATGCACCCTTCCAAGCAATAAATTCTTCAATTTGTTCCACATCATATAAGTCATAATTTCCCTTAACATAAGAAGATATGGTAACATCATCATTATACTCACATTAAAAAGGGAGGTGTTTATACCTCCTACAGCCACAAGATTTATCAAAGCAATAAGTAACATTATAAGTAGAGCACATGTTTCTAGAAATGGTACACAATTTATCAATTTTTCCCATAAGAGTTTCCCTTTTTGTGACAAGCGGTGTTCCTCATAATATTTTTGTTGTTCCATGAACCCATCTTGCCAATAAGATCCAGTTTCAAAGAAACCCACCATTGATAGAAAGCATGATAAAGCAAGACAATAACAAATCAACAGAAGTAACAACTATAGCAGGAACTATTTTTTGAATGTTTTTTGATAAAGAAACACGCAAACAAAGTAGAAATAAACTAAGCAAAACAACATAACAAAGTAAAGAGATTGGTTATGAAGGACTCCCCTTGTGAAGATGTCCTTGACTCCCCGGCAACAACGCCAAAATAATAGCTTGATGGCTCAAAATATATTCGAGCTCGTTGGGGAACCCCAAGAGGAAGATATGATGAGCACAGCAACAAGTTTTCTCTCAGTTATGAAACCAAGGTTATCGAACCAGTAGGAGCAAGGAAACACCTCCAAGATGTTGTTTCCAACTTGTAATCCAGCACAACACAACCATGGAACTTTGCCCCCAACTTACAGTGAGGTTGTCAATCTCACCGGTTTTGCTGAATACAAAGGATTAAACGTATTGTGTGGAAGATAGTAATTGCTTGCAGAAAGTAAACAGTAAATAGTAAATAGTAAATAGTAGATTGTAGATTGATGGTAAAAGAATGGACCAGGGTCCATAGTTCACTAGAGGTGATTCTCCTTAAGATAGTTGACATGTTGGGTGAACAAATTACACCGAGGCAATTGACAGACACCGAGAAAACATACATGCATATACTAATCATCTTGACTCCTATGATATTTGATTGGGCATTACAACATTATACATAGACCGTAATCCAACTGCATCTATGACTAATAATCCACCTTCAGGTTATCATACGAACCCCCTCTAGTATTAAGTTGCAAGCAATAGATAATTGCATTAAGCAAAGTGTGTAAAGTAAACAATACGATTGTTCTATGAACAAAGGATTGTTGTTTTATCCCTAGTAGCAACAGCACATCTAGTACCTTAGATATTTCTATCACTTCCCCAGATTCCTAGAGGCATGAACCCACTATCGAGCATAAATACTCCCTCTTAGAGTTGCTAGCATCTACTTGGCCAAGATAGCTACTAACAACGGAAAGCATGCAAGATCACAAATAACATAGACATGATAGAACCAATAATCAATATGAAATAACATCTCAATATCCATCGGATCCCTGCAAACACAACATGTAAGATTACAAATAGATGATCTTGATCATGAATGGAGCTCACTAGATCTAAACATGGTATCACAAAGGAGAAGAACCAACCATCTAGCTACTACATGGACCCGTAGTCCTAGGATGAACTACTCACGCATCACACCAGAGGTAGGCATGGTGATGAAGATTGCCTCCAGGGTGATCTCTCCCCTCCGATAGGGTGCTGGGAAGAGCTTCAAATCCCTCCCGATCTAGGGATGGAGATAGTGGCGGCTACAGACTCTTTCGTGGAATTTTGATCGCGTCCTTAGGGTTTTCGTCCCGGAGGCAATATATAGGCGAAGGGGCAAGGTCGGTGGAGTACCATGGGGCCCACATCCCTGGTGGCGCGGCTAGGGTTGGCCACGCAACCACCAGGTGTGGCCGCCCTAGTTCCCCTCTTCGTGTCCCCTCTGGACTCCGTATTCCTTCTAGTGAATTATTGACTGGGGATTTTGTCCGGTCCAATTTCGAGAATATTTCCTTACTAGCTTTTCTGAAACCAAAAACAGCAGAAAACAGGCAACTAGCACTATGGCATCTTGTTAATAGGTTAGTTACAGAAAATGTGTAAAAATACTTGATGACCCACAAGTATAGGGGGTGTATCGCAATATTTTCGATAAGTAAGAGTGTCGAACCCAAAGAGGAGCAGAAGGTGCTGGCTAGTGGTATGGATCAGGAATTCTCTACAAATACTTAGCAAACAGATTTTTAGGGTTTTTTGATAAAGCAAGTAAACAAAGTACGTGTAAATAAAAGACACTAGGAATAAATGCAGCAAGTGGCCCAATCCTTTATGCAGCAAAGGACAAGCCGGTTGTATTACTTAAGATGACCAAACGTTCTTGAGGACACATGGGAAGACTCTCAAGTGCTTTCGCTTCATATAGTTGATTAATCTTCTTTAGCTTGCTAAGTGTTGTGTGGGTGAACCTGTGCTAATGTACCGACCTTCCTAGGACTAATACATACTTGTGATTATACCCCTTGCAAGCATCTGTAAGTACAAGAAAGTAATTAAGGCAGAAACCTAACCATAGCCTTAAACTCTAAGACCCTTACGTCCCTTGTGCAATGGTTTCCTAACGGGGGTTTAGGTTTCTGTCACTCCGGCAACCCCTACGATTAGTAGCCAAATACACAATGCATTCCCCTAGGCCCATATAGGTGAAGTGTCATGTAGTCGACGTTCACATGACACCACGAGAAGAAGTACACCACAACTTCAATATCAAACCATTGAATCTTTCTCAACACAATTCCACTACTAACAACATGACTTCTCCCATGTCCTCAAGAACAAAACGAACTACTCACAAGACATCATATGGATCATGATCAAAGATGGAATAATGATGTATAACAATCTGAACATAGACAATAATTCAATGGTTCACTCAATAGCATCAACTACAAAGAGTAATCAACACCGGGAAAGTTTCCCCTATGAACTATGTAAGATTCAACACAATTGTTACAGCGATATGGAGATGGTGATGAGGGTGCTTATGGTGGTGATGATGATGATGATCCCGATGAAGTCCAGGTTGATGATGGTGTTGATGGCGACGGTCTCCCCTCTTTGGGAAGGAATTCCCCCAGCAGAAATCTGTCTATCGGAGAGATCTTTCTCTCTCGGTGTTTTCCGCCCCGCAGAGGCAGCGAAATCTTTCTATGGTCGCTCTCCGAGTCTTAGGGTTTCGGGAGGATAATATACGCTAGAGGGGAGTGCCAGGGGTGGACCAGGGCGGCAACACCACCTGGTGGCGCGGCCTAGGCTGGCCCGCGCCAGGGGTGGTGTGGGCCCCCTGTGGCCCATCTCCAGCCCCCCTTCTGGCTTCCCACGTCTTTTGGAAAAATAGGATTTTCCATATATTTTCCCAGATTTTCTGATCTTCGCGAATTTTTCCTCCAAACAACACCTTTTCCATCAGAATCCTGACTGCAGCGGTCCATGCTCCAAAAGTCATCAACCATGCAAAAACCGATGAAATAACATAAGTATCACCTCTCAATACGAAATATATCGATGAATAACAGTGAGTTATGACATAGAATAGTGATGCAAAATGGACGTATCAAATGCCCTCCTTTGCTACTACTATAGCAGTTTATATACTTAGCCTTTTGTTGTAGTATCTGTCACAATGTTTTAACTTTGGTACTCAACCAAATCCGTTATGGAACTTCCTTTCATTACATTGTGCCACCCATAGTTTAAATTGAGATAAACTTAATTTGTATCCTGTGACAAAACTAGTATCAATGTAACACTTTACAATGAACTACCTTTAACTATTTGTCACTTATACATGATATATTCTTAGTTCTTCCAAAGCTCATAAGAATATTTTTACTATTGTCCAATGATCATCTTATGAATCATTCTGGTATATGCTCATAACATTTAGAGCATAGGACATATCTGGATGTGTACATCTTAAAGAATGATTGATCAAAATACTCTTGCGATTTTACCAAGTGTCAAAACACTTGAATCTCGTGTCAACACACTTGAATCTTGATTCAGTCCTTTCCGTGCATCAAGAACCTTTCTTGTTGTTTCCATATTGAACTCATTCAACATTTTATCTATGTACATTTGGCAAAACCATATTAGCGCCTCAATCTATCCATATAGACATTGATGCCGAATTCTTGAGTTATGCCTAAGTCTTTCATCGAAATGAAATTCTTAACCTGTGTCAATACAAGATACATCATTTCCAATCAACAATATGTCCTCTACATAATGTATTAGAAATATGTCTCAGCGCTCCCACTTAATTTCTTGCAAATGCAAGTATCTTCATCATCTCCGATGAATTTAAACTCTTTTAACAGTTTCATCATGGTGAAGATTCCAACTCCGCTATGCTTACTTCAACCATTGAAGTTTTGCATACTCTTTTAGCATCCTTTGAATTAACAAAACCCTTTGGATCGTGTCATGTACATGTCCTAGGTAACCATTCTATTAGAAGAACTTGTTTTGTTTGTTCAACTACCATATACCAAAATATATGTAGTGGTTGCTACATTAATCCGTCCAGACTAAATATCGCTATGAAAGATCAAATCTTATCATAGTCAATTCCTTGAACATTGTCGTAAACTCTTTCCGACATGTCGACTATTTCATAGATTTGAAACATCCATGTCTATTTCTTTATAGATCCAAACACGACCGATAGGCTTCACGCCTTTCCGGAGGGTCTTCAAAGTTCAGAAACTTGATTTCTTGTGTATGGATACTATCACGGATTCTATGACTTCTAGTCATTTTATGGAGTCAGGGCCCATCATCGCTTCTTTGCATGTAGTCGGTTCATCATTGTCAAAACAATAACGATTTGTTTATCAAATCTTACTATTTGATTCTTACCGACCCACACGGTTCTATAGGAACTCTAATCTCCGAGATCACAACTTTTGTAATCACGAGAGCCATGAGCATTGTGGCCGCCACCGGGACACTTTCCGGCGCTGCGCTACTTAGCACATATAGCTAAGGTTCAACAACCTTATCAAAGTTCTACTGTCCTCCCACTTAACTTTACACGAAAAATTCCTTCTCAAGAAACTTGACGTTCCAAGTAACAAACTCTTTTGTCCTTGGTGTTATGGAGAAATTCCCAACAAATTCTTTGGGATAACCTACAAAGACGTGCTTATCCGACTTTGGTTGTAAACATTTTACTTATGCATAACATACCAAAATTTAAGAAAAGACAATTCGGGTTTTATCCCAAACCATGACTTATACGGTGTCATTTCAACGGATCACGATGGAGCTCTTTTCAGTGTAAAAGCGGTAGTCACTAAAGCTTTAATCTTTAAAACATAATGGCGGTTTTATAAATGACACCCTTGATCTTACCATCTCAAACATGGTTTGATTTTATCTCTCGAATATGCCATAATCCTATGGTTTATCGGGAAACACAAATCACAGAACAATTCCTCAAGTCTTAGGTGTTTTTGCTAAACATGTAACTCAAATATCTTCCTTTATGATCGAATCATAAACTCTTTATTTTCTTGTTACAATGATTTTCCACTTCATCTTGAAAGTCTTTGAACATTTTTCAAATGTTTCATACTTCTTCCTTATTGAGTAAGTATACATATATTCACTCAAATTCTCGGAGAAAGCATATGAAGTTGAAATCCATCGCTCTTGACTACATAATGGGCTTCATATATCAATATGTACAAGTTCCAATAAGCCAGTCATTCGTTCCTTTTGGCCTATGAACGAAGTTTTAATTATCTGTAGAAAGTTTCACAAGCGTCATTTGATCAAAATCAAAAGACTCCAAAATTCCATCAACATGGAGTTTCTTCATGTTTTCTTTCCAATACAATTTAAACAGCGATGTCACTTCGCAAGTGATCTTTCAATCTTTTGTCTTGCGACATTTTAGCAATAGTGTTTATGGATGTGATTTCTCCCACCAGACTTGTAAAAGTTCATCCATCCTTTATGGAATACGGTAATTATTTGAACAACCATTGTTCTCGTAATACCGGAACAAAATAACAAATCTTGAAGGCTAGATTTGACGTCAACGAAAAACACAATAACACTTTATTTGTTTTCGATGAACATCATCACTTATTCTCTTGCTAGTTACTTAGGCCATTGTAGTTCATGAATTACGTTGTCCTGTATGACATAGCATACCAACCAATTCGGTATCCAATACCGGAGAACCACATTGTTTAACAAGCAAGGAATACAACCATAACATGTATATCTTCTATATACCCAAGTTGGACATCTCCAACCTTATAATTTCTGCCAAATATTTTATAGATTCTCTTTCAGCAATTCCTTTTTCTTTTAAAAGAATCTATCAACATCAATAGTGGTGTCATTCACATGACACATAGTACAAAGTGTGTATAGTCAAATACCAATACCTTTGGACTTGCACTTTGAAGTGGATCACCTTCATCAAATGTTTGGCATTCTTTCAAAAATCCATTCTTTAGTAATCTATTAGTGTAGTAAACATTTTACTTACATCTTCTATACATCCTTATCATGACATCTTTCATGATCAAGCTGCTATAGCTTATAAAGGTGAATTGCGAGTATAATGTTTCTTTTTCAAAACCTTTTGGAGGATTAGGACGACTAGCGTCTCCAACCTTCACAAATTCTCATCAAATATGAGGACGTATACTCTATCATGTTGTAACCAACACATTGTTTTAGATATCGGAATACCTTTCACATATGATGGTTTCTGAAACATTGCTTTCAGCTCTTAGATAAACTTGATATTAAAAACAATCTTTTGAGTATCAAGAATCATGGAGGCAAACATGATACTTTAGATACTAACATTGGAATTCTTACTCTTGATTTAATACTACTTATTAAACTTCATGGAGTAAATAGATTTTGCTGAAAGTTTGCAATAGGACTTATAATCTTCAAATTGACATTCAAAACAATACGATACCAGTTCGTAAAGTAAATATCCAGAATTTCTATAGTTCCACTATCTCAACTATAACTAAGCGTAAGGTGGTGAACCTATGCCAATGACTACAACAAACTATGCAAATTCACTTTGATTGTGTTTATGATAAATTGAGTTCGACTAATCCAAATTACAAACGAACTCCCACTCAAAACAACATCCCTCAAGTTGTTTTAGTGATTACATGAACCAAATCCACTACACCAAGTCCGATCATCACGTGAGATGATGTAGCTTTAAAGGCGAACAATCAACATGTTCATCATATCATCCATATGACTCATGCTTTACCTTTCGGTATTCTGTGTTCCGAGACCATGTCTGTACATGCTAGGCTCGTCAAGGTTAACCTTAGTTTCTGCATGTGCAAATCTGGCTTGCACCCGTTGTATGCACACGTAGAGTCTATCACACCCGATCATCACGAGATGCTTCGAAACGACGAGTCTTAGCAACGGTGCCAACTAAGGATGAACACTTTATTACTTGATATTTAGTGAGAGGGATCATCTTATAATGCTACCGTCGCGATCTAAGCAATACAAGATGCATAAAGGATTAACATCACAGGCAATTCATAATATGTGATATGATATGGCCTTTCTTCTTGTGCCTTTGATCTCCATCTCCAAAGCATGGACAAGATTTCCATCATCACCGGCGTGGCGTCAAGGTCCGTGGCGCCGCTTCATGATTGTCCATCATCACTAGCAACTATTACAACTACTTGGAATAAAGCTATTACAAGATGAATAGACACGCATGTCTTAACAGAATTAAAAGACAACCATTAGGCTCCTGCCGGTTGCCATATTACAACAAGGATCATTGCATACATCAAACATAATCATAATCACATGATGGCCATATCACATCACAAAACCCCTGCAAAAACAAGTTAGACGCCTCTAATTTTCTTTGCATGTTTTACGTGGTTTGGGGCTTTCGCATAAGACCGATCTTACCTACGAACAAGGACCACAACGTTGATACAAGTGTTGTCAAGATGCTCATTGTAAATTGAATCTTAACTATGGTGGGAGAGACAGACACCCGCAAAGCCACTTGTGCAAAGCAAGTTGCACGTCAAGCGTGGAGCAAGTCTCATGTGCGATGACATGTAATGTTAGCCCGAGCCGCTTCATCCCACCATGCCGCAAGATGCAAAGTACACGCTAAGACACCGACAACAAAAGCATCAACGCCCACAACATCATTGTGTTCTACTCGTGCAACAGATCTACGCATAGATACGGCTCTGATACCACTGATGGGTTCGTAGCATGGAAAACAAAAATTTTCTACCGCAAGAACGAACAAAACCCAGATCTAATCTAGATAAAAGCCAAGATCTAATCTATGAGACATGAGCAACGAGATAGATAGGAACTAACCCTCGTAGATCCGAAAGCCTTAACGAGATTAGATCTCGTGGTTGATGTAGTCGATCACTTGTCGATCTCAAGATCGTGTGGACGATCCTTCCGGCGTCGCGATCCAGCAGCGCTTCCGCCCTCGGTTAAGTAGACGATCCTTCCGGCGTCGCGTTCTAGCAGCGCTTCCGCCCTTGGTCAAGTAGACGATCCTTCCGGCGTCGCGTTCCAGCAGCGCTTCCGCCCTTGGTCAAGTAGACGATCCTTCCGGCGCCACGATTCGGCAGCGCTTCCGCAGTCGGTCACACGTGCGGAGTCGAAGCAGACCTTCCTCTCCCCGTTCCAGCGAGCAGCGGAGGTAGTAGATCTTCTACACGGAATCCCAGCAGCACGACGGCGTGGTGGTGGTGGAGTAGAGAATTCTGCAGGGCTTCGCCTATGCCTGTGCAGAATATGGTGGAGGAGAGAGGCGACAGAGATTGGACGTTATGAGAGCGTGTGTGGAGGGGGCGCCCCTGCCCTTCTATTTAAGGGGAGGAGGCGCGCCTGGGGAGGGGGAGTCCTTGTAGGACTCCCCTCCTCTATGGCCAACGAATTTGGGGAGGGGGGAGGAGTCCTCCTCCCCCACGAATCCGTGTCTTGACCCACCAGGACTCCTTGATCCCTATCTTGATTTTCAAGCAAACTCCAAGATATCTTCTAGAACCTTCCGGAACATTCCGAAACCTTCTAGAATCCTCATACAAACACTCCGGAACATTTCCTAACTCATAAAATGATCTCCTATATATGAATCTTATTCTCCGGACCATTCCGGATCTCCTCGTGATGTCCCGAATCCAATCCGAGACTCCGAACAACATTCGGTCTCCAACGCACATTCCATATCTACTTAAAACAACTTCGAACCTTAAGTGTGTCACCCTACGGTTCGTGAATATGTAGACATGATAGAGACACATCTCCTATCAATAACCATCAGCGGGACCTGGAGATCCATAATGGCTCCCACATACTCAACAATGACTTCGCGATCGATTGAACCACTTATATATGAAACCAATTCCCTTTGTCTCGCGATACTATACTTATCCGAGGTTTGATCGTCAGCATCTCCATACCTAGTTCTACCTCGTTACTGATAAGTACTCTTTACTCGTTCCGTGATATGTCATCCCTTGTGACCCAGTCACATGCTTGCAAGCTAATTAGATGACATTCCACCGAGAGGGCCCAGAGCATATCTATCCGTCATATGGATGGACAAATCCCAATCTTGGTCCATGCGCTTCAACACATACTTTCAGAATACCCAATGACACCTTTATGACCACCCAGTTACGAAGCGGTGTTTGATGTCATCAAAGTACCCATCCGGTGATGGTGATTAACATAACCTCATGGTCGAAGGATTAGGTTACTATGTATTTGAAAGCTTACAGCAATACGAACTTAATGACTTGATCTTATGCTATGCTTACTATGGGTGTGTGTCCATCACATCATTCTCCTAATGATATAACCTTGTTATTAATCACATCCTAATGTCCATGATCAGGAAACCATGATCATCAATTAATCAACAAGCTAGTTCAACAAGAGGCTTACTAGGGACTCTTTTATGTTTACAAAACACACATGTATTAGTGTTTCCTAATAATACAATTATAGCATGGGATGTAAACATTTATCATAAACATAAAGATATAATAATAACCACTTTATTATTGCCTCTTGGGCATATCTCCAACAGTCTCCCACTTGCACTAGAGTCAATAATCTAGTTAAAAACTTGTGCATTCAACACCTATGGCTTTCTGGTGTTGTATAGACACCATTGCTAGTGGTAAACATAATCTTCGGATCTGACACTTCCAGGTCCGTGTGTATTTGCATGTCCTTGCGTCTCTACGCATTACTCATTCTCCAATGAGATGGCATTGTATAAATTTGGTCCTTTGGTGAGACCTTTAGTTCCTCGGGATTAAATCATGTTGATACAATTGTCATACAATGTATCTTCATAGTATTATCCCGCTATGAACCACACCTAGTTTGATAACAAACTACTTAACACAAATGCCCTCCTTTGCTACTACTATAGCAGTTTATATACTTAGCCTTTTGTTGTAGTATCTGTCACAATGTTTTAACTTTGGTACTCAACCAAATCCGTTATGGAACTTCCTTTCATTACATTGTGCCACCCATAGTTTAAATTGAGATAAACTTAATTTGTATCCTGTGACAAAACTAGTATCAATGTAACACTTTACAATGAACTACCTTTAACTATTTGTCACTTATACACGATATATTCTTAGTTCTTCCAAAGCTCATAAGAATATTTTTACTATTGTCCAATGATCATCTTATGAATCATTCTGGTATATGCTCATAACATTTAGAGCATAGGACATATCTGGATGTGTACATCTTAAAGAATGATTGATCAAAATACTCTTGCGATTTTACCAAGTGTCAAAACACTTGAATCTCGTGTCAACACACTTGAATCTTGATTCAGTCCTTTCCGTGCATCAAGAACCTTTCTTGTTGTTTCCATATTGAACTCATTCAACATTTTATCTATGTACATTTGGCAAAACCATATTAGCGCCTCAATCTATCCATATAGACATTGATGCCGAATTCTTGAGTTATGCCTAAGTCTTTCATCGAAATGAAATTCTTAACCTGTGTCAATACAAGATACATCATTTCCAATCAACAATATGTCCTCTACATAATGTATTAGAAATATGTCTCAGCGCTCCCACTTAATTTCTTGCAAATGCAAGTATCTTCATCATCTCCGATGAATTTAAACTCTTTTAACAGTTCCATCATGGTGAAGATTCCAACTCCGCTATGCTTACTTCAACCATTGAAGTTTTGCATACTCTTTTAGCATCCTTTGAATTAACAAAACCCTTTGGATCGTGTCATGTACATGTCCTAGGTAACCATTCTATTAGAAGAACTTGTTTTGTTTGTTCAACTACCATATACCAAAATATATGTAGTGGTTGCTACATTAATCCGTCCAGACTAAATATCGCTATGAAAGATCAAATCTTATCATAGTCAATTCCTTGAACATTGTCGTAAACTCTTTCCGACATGTCGACTATTTCATAGATTTGAAACATCCATGTCTATTTCTTTATAGATCCAAACACGACCGATAGGCTTCACGCCTTTCCGGAGGGTCTTCAAAGTTCAGAAACTTGATTTCTTGTGTATGGATACTATCACGGATTCTATGACTTCTAGTCATTTTATGGAGTCAGGGCCCATCATCGCTTCTTTGCATGTAGTCGGTTCATCATTGTCAAAACAATAACGATTTGTTTATCAAATCTTACTATTTGATTCTTACCGACCCACACGGTTCTATAGGAACTCTAATCTCCGAGATCACAACTTTTGTAATCACGAGAGCCATGAGCATTGTGGCCGCCACCGGGGACACTTTCCGGCGCTGCGCTACTTAGCACATATAGCTAAGGTTCAACAACCTTATCAAAGTTCTACTGTCCTCCCACTTAACTTTACACGAAAAATTCCTTCTCAAGAAACTTGACGTTCCAAGTAACAAACTCTTTTGTCCTCGGTGTTATGGAGAAATTCCCAACAAATTCTTTGGGATAACCTACAAAGACGTGCTTATCCGACTTTGGTTGTAAACATTTTACTTATGCATAACATACCAAAATTTAAGAAAAGACAATTCGGGTTTTATCCCAAACCATGACTTATACGGTGTCATTTCAACGGATCACGATGGAGCTCTTTTCAGTGTAAAAGCGGTAGTCACTAAAGCTTTAATCTTTAAAACATAATGGCGGTTTTATAAATGACACCCTTGATCTTACCATCTCAAACATGGTTTGATTTTATCTCTCGAATATGCCATAATCCTATGGTTTATCGGGAAACACAAATCACAGAACAATTCCTCAAGTCTTAGGTGTTTTTGCTAAACATGTAACTCAAATATCTTCCTTTATGATCGAATCATAAACTCTTTATTTTCTTGTTACAATGATTTTCCACTTCATCTTGAAAGTCTTTGAACATTTTTCAAATGTTTCATACTTCTTCCTTATTGAGTAAGTATACATATATTCACTCAAATTCTCGGAGAAAGCATATGAAGTTGAAATCCATCGCTCTTGACTACATAATGGGCTTCATATATCAATATGTACAAGTTCCAATAAGCCAGTCATTCGTTCCTTTTGGCCTATGAACGAAGTTTTAATTATCTGTAGAAAGTTTCACAAGCGTCATTTGATCAAA
Source organism: Avena eriantha (assembly GCA_910589775.1). Lineage (NCBI taxonomy): Eukaryota > Viridiplantae > Streptophyta > Magnoliopsida > Poales > Poaceae > Avena > Avena eriantha. The sequence continues at coordinate 328,485,883 of OU342746.1, forward strand.
ATCAAAAGACTCCAAAATTCCATCAACATGGAGTTTTCTTCATGTTTTCTTTCCAATACAATTTAAACAGCGATGTCACTTCGCAAGTGATCTTTCAATCTTTTGTCTTGCGACATTTTAGCAATAGTGTTTATGGATGTGATTCTCCCACCAGACTTGTAAAAGTTCATCCATCCTTATGGAATACGGTAATTATTTGAACAACCATTGTTCTCGTAATACCGGAACAAAATAACAAATCTTGAAGGCTAGATTTGACGTCAACGAAAACACAATAACACTTTATTTGTTTTCGATGAACATCATCACTTATTCTCTTGCTAGTTACTTAGGCCATTGTAGTTCATGAATTACGTTGTCCTGTATGACATAGCATACCAACCAATTCGGTATCCAATACCGGAGAACCACATTGTTTAACAAGCAAGGAATACAACCATAACATGTATATCTTCTATATACCCAAGTTGGACATCTCCAACCTTATAATTTCTGCCAAATATTTTATAGATTCTCTTTCAGCAATTCCTTTTTCTTTTAAAAGAATCTATCAACATCAATAGTGGTGTCATTCACATGACACATAGTACAAAGTGTGTATAGTCAAATACCAATACCTTTGGACTTGCACTTTGAAGTGGATCACCTTCATCAAATGTTTGGCATTCTTTCAAAAATCCATTCTTTAGTAATCTATTAGTGTAGTAAACATTTTACTTACATCTTCTATACATCCTTATCATGACATCTTTCATGATCAAGCTGCTATAGCTTATAAAGGTGAATTGCGAGTATAATGTTTCTTTTTCAAAACCTTTTGGAGGATTAGGACGACTAGCGTCTCCAACCTTCACAAATTCTCATCAAATATGAGGACGTATACTCTATCATGTTGTAACCAACACATTGTTTTAGATATCGGAATACCTTTCACATATGATGGTTTCTGAAACATTGCTTTCAGCTCTTAGATAAACTTGATATTAAAAACAATCTTTTGAGTATCAAGAATCATGGAGGCAACATGATACTTTAGATACTAACATTGGAATTCTTACTCTTGATTTAATACTACTTATTAAACTTCATGGAGTAAATAGATTTTGCTGAAAGTTTGCAATAGGACTTATAATCTTCAAATTGACATTCAAAACAATACGATACCAGTTCGTAAAGTAAATATCCAGAATTTCTATAGTTCCACTATCTCAACTATAACTAAGCGTAAGGTGGTGAACCTATGCCAATGACTACAACAAACTATGCAAATTCACTTTGATTGTGTTTATGATAAATTGAGTTCGACTAATCCAAATTACAAACGAACTCCCACTCAAAACAACATCCCTCAAGTTGTTTTAGTGATTACATGAACCAAATCCACTACCACCAAGTCTGATCATCACGTGAGATGATGTAGCTTTAAAGGCGAACAA